>VHZZ01002935.1:78220-116779 GCA_009801015.1 Silene noctiflora | reverse complement strand
CGGTTGAGTGTTTTTCGTGATCACGGGGTGAATCAGGTGTTGAATGAGTCATGATGCAGGGGCATCAGTTGCATGGTCTCATGTGTCATTATTTGGATTTATCATTGCTCATGTTGTTTAAGTATATTCTACTCAACCTCGTGGTTGACCGTGTATTCGTGAACAACTGTGATGAACCAATTTTGGGGAGCAGATTGATTAACAGGACTTCGGTAGCTAAGCTGGCATCTGGACGGCGTGAGGCATCACAAAGACTTAGAAGTATAGATCACATTAGTTTAATGACTCAGTTTAATTTCCGCTGCGATTGTATTTTGAATAAGCTCGAGTACTCTTGAATTGTGTGTAATAAAGCCTCAACGCTAAATCATTATTTAATTAAAGTACTGTTGTTTCGTTATCTTTGTTACGCACTACCTCGGGTAACCGAAATGGTAACAGTCTTATTTATTCAGGAATTTCTTGCTAAAGGCTCCTGTGTAAATGGGGGTGTTACAAGAGAAGACTGTAATACCCGTCCTTTAGGGTCCCGTTGATTGACCTTACAT
This sequence comes from Silene noctiflora, assembly GCA_009801015.1. Taxonomy (NCBI): domain Eukaryota; kingdom Viridiplantae; phylum Streptophyta; class Magnoliopsida; order Caryophyllales; family Caryophyllaceae; genus Silene; species Silene noctiflora. The sequence goes on along the minus strand of VHZZ01002935.1, from coordinate 116,231 downwards.
CTGTGGTTGACTGTCGGAACCTTTGGTAAAGCGGACTTTGTGGACTTAGCAGCCATGGGACTTGGGGGACTCGATCTAGCTATGACTACTCGATCGAGTACTCTAGTTACTCGATCGATTAGAGGTAACTCGATCAAGTATGTGTGCATTCGATCGAGTAGGTGTGGTTTAGCGTTAAAATATAAATCGCAAAGTCGTAAACCCAAATCAGTTTTCATTTTCGTTTCTCCTAAACCTAAATCGACGACACCTTCTCATCATCACCCTTTAACCTAATCCTTCACCTTGGGAGCCTGTCATGGAGATGGAGACTCGAGTCGGGTTGCGGTCTTGTCGCCGGTATGCCAGTCATAGGTAAGTCATCATCATCACCGTCATCCTTGAATTGTTGGGTTATGGTTGTTAGTAATAAGAATATGTCCTTATTGTTAGATGTTGTAGGTGGCAGTTTCACAGTCATAGGATCGAGATGCTAGTTGCTGATCGCTAAAGGTAGGTTTTTCTACTCAGTGCTGTTGATTTTGTTGCGTATGATGTGTAAAGATTTGGATGATGTGATATTCTGTTTGTATGTGGTTCGCGAGGTGCGCCCTTGGCTGAGTGGAGTCGTCTTCGGGAATGGCTTCACGCCCTTGTTCCGCCCCTTGTGATTCCCGTCACAAGGAGGATGTGCACATTAATGGTCAATGAGTTGTCGCTCTATGGTTTTTAGCGGGGTTTAGGTGGTAAGGCTGCGGTCCCCACTAGCGGTGTGGATTACTGGTTGCGACTGGTAATCCGGCAGGACAACACAACGGTGTTAGTCAGATGTACGGAGATGTAAAGGAGTTGGGGTTATGCTTGTATATGTTATGCCAATGCGTTTATCTTCAGTTACTGACCTTGTGTGGTGTTGCTTGTTTCTTCTTGTTGTGTGTCTGCGGTGATCCTTATGGTGAGCAGTCTGTCTTGACAGGTTTTGGTATGATTTGAGTGGATGCTTGGAGGGACGCGTCTTTCACTGAATTTGGCTTATGGAGTCTCAACGTAGTTGAATAGTTGTATCAGTTGTGCCTTCTTTTGTAACAAGCTTAACATGTAATTATACTTTAAATGTTCTTTTATTGACGTTATGATATGCTTATCCTCGGGCAACAGAGATGGTAGCGTCTTTATCTGCTAGGGAAGGTCTGTAGAAGGCTCCTTGGTAGATGGGGGTGTTACAAAAGACTCAATGCTTTAAGCCATGTATGTAACTACTATTTAATAAGTACAATGATGATGTGGTGAGGTATGGAAATATGAAGGCAGGTGGAAGACTAAAAAGAAATGCAAATACAAAGGTAAAAAATAGACCAAAAAACTACTGTTAAAAGTAATAGAAGTATATGTGTAAATAAAAATCAACAGCTTTTTTTAGTAAGATAATAAAAAAATTAGCTAGTTAGAAACAAGGTGATATGTTGCGCAACCCGTAATAAAAGAGTTTACCGCTTAGTGTGGACCAACGCCACCTGCGTCGCACGCACTCGCGCGTTTGAGGCGGCACAACCCACGGAACTTTGCAAGAAGCACGTCATCGGTTCGTAACCGATTTAAGGAGGCTTAGAAACCGATAAAAGGTTCGAATAAGCCAGCTTAAGGAGTCACCACTAATTATTATGAAAAATCGGAAACCGTTCGAATCAACTGTATCCTATGTCAGATTAAGCAAAAAGCAGAATATGACATAGACGCTAAAGATAAAGACTCGTTTCCCCTTTAGCATTCTATGTCTAAAATGACTCGCGTAATGCCAATGAACACGGATGTTCACAGGGATCTGAGTAAGGGGTTAGGGTACGTATTCAGAAACTCTTTAATCGAACACCTAATCCCGACCGCCTCGATAGAGGCCTCTACTATGATTGGGATTGTCGTTTATGTTGATTATGTCAATTATATGCATGCTATGCAACAAACAAACAGTGTCTTAAGCCTAACATGTGAAAACTAGACGAAGTCGGTGAAATTAGACAATTAAAATTAATGGTCGAAATAGGAATTTTACATTCTTTACATGTGAATAATACACAAAAAATATAATGAAAACAAATAAGAGTACATGACGATTGGACATCATACTAGTGCTAAAATTAATGGACGATTTTGGGAAAAATATATATTTATTAAATTTTAAAATTGATAATTTAGAAGAAAAATGTTTTTAAATTATGTAAATATATAGATTTGCAACTAATTCACAAAATAGAAGTTTTTATAAAAAAAAAAATTATAAAAGTAAATCTTAAAATGTCTTTCTTTTGTAAATAGTGGGTTTTTTTTCAAATTTTTTTTAGCAATTCTCCAAAATTGTAAGAAAAAAACAGGGGAAAAAAATTTGAATTTGCTTAAACTTGAGAACCCCTTATGATAAACTTTTTTTTAGACTACGAAAGTGTTTCTTTTTTTTATTTAGTTATGCTGACAAAAAGTAATGATTTTTCTATAAAAAATAAATATAAAAAAAGCCAAAAATATGAAACATAAATAACATGCTAAAAATATGTATATATTTTTTTCAAAGGTTTCCGAATTTTCATTTTATTTTCTAAATTTTTAGCATTTTCACCCAAATATGATTTTTTTTCTAAAAGAAAATATTGCTTGTATTAAATATTTGTATTATTTTCCGTAATTTAATTATGTAGTAGGTTAATTATTTGTATCTGTGGTATGAGATGTGAATTTCTCGTGAAATTTTAGGTAAGGGGTTGATTTTCACTTTATATCTAATTTAAGGGGTCTAATCACTCCAACTGAAACTTAAGGGGCTTAATCTCACGATTAGACAAGTAATGGGGGTTGATTACTCCTTTCACGGATTTGTTAGTTATCACAAATTACATATAAATGCCAACAAACATCAACTCAACACAGGAACCAAAAAGGCACCCATAAATTTTCACGAGTTATAAAACTAGTTATCTCTAAGCCCGTGTTTTTTTGGACTTAATTTGAGCTCATTTCAGTTAAGTTAAGCTCATTTTAGTTCACTTCACTTCAACTTTACCTCTTTACCAATTGACTTTTATTCAAGTTACTTTATCTCCATTCAATTCAGTTTAATTTAATTCAGGTCCATTCAATTCAATTCAACTCTTTTTAGCAGAAGAGAACGTGACCTAATTCTCAATACATCTACCGTCATCAATCGTCATTCGTCATACACACATACTCAATTAGTTTAGTTTACTTTATCTCCATTCAATTCAGTTTAGTTTAATTCATCGCGGATTTGTTAGTTATCACGAAATGCAAGAACTATTTTATATAATATTATTCCGATTACCGTATATATTGTATATATACCGTAATATCTTCTATCAGAAGACGGCGGGAAATCAAAAACTTGCTTATGATTGGTAAAAGTCCATAACCCGTAACACAGTTGACCTCACTTTGTTCAAATTAGTCTAGGGTTTCATACTTGTTTCCACGAATTCACAATTCCACACTTCAATCCGAGGGAGAATTCAATTGCGAAAAGAACAGTGTCCGGAATTCAATTCCTTTGCTCTAGCCAAAGCAACTCATTTGTCCACTCTCGAATTTCATTATTCATTTGTATTTTCTTGCGATATTTATTTTAAGTTGTTCATGTAAAATTTGACATGGTAGCTGTTTAGGGCAATCTGTTTCACACGGGAATACAATCTGTACGATGATAAGCCGTCCGTCCTTGATGATGCTGTCGTTAATTTCCATGGAATTAGTTAGTGAAACACCCCCATTCCATTTTTATTGTCTCTAATTTACTTTGATGAACAATGTTCCCTGTGACCGATATTTTCTTACAATGTGTGATAACACTTAAATTAATTGTTTGAGAAATAAAAGAAGTTACAGGAAAATGATAGAGAATAGTTGTTCAATTTATAGAAGAATTGATAGGCTATTACATTAATGTTTCTGGAGTGATTACATCACCTGAGAATACATCACCATAATACTTTTTCAGAAAAATTCAGTCATGACTTTTCTAATGATCAGGCTTCTATTTATAGAAAAGAACCTAAAAGATGACACTGCATTGACAGAGTAATAACGGCTAATTATCAGATAATATTCCAGTTGCCTTGTGGTCCATCATGGTAGTGCTTCAGGAGGTGGGATGTGAATAAGGACTGTCCTTGCATTCAACTTTGTTATTATTAGGTGGCCTCTTCTGATTGGTACCACCGTCCTTCCTCCCATGTGCATGAATATGCATTGCTGGCCTGGTAGTTATCTTGCTGATACTCTTTCCCTCCATTTGAATTACTTGCGCGCCATCATGATCAGTGCTCCCACCATCCATCTCTGAGAACTCTACTGGTTGGGTTGTATCAATACCTCCCTGTTGACTTGATCCTTGACCCCAAGGATCAAAATTAGGAAACTTCTTTTTCAGATCATACAAGTATTCCCATGTAGCGTCCTCAAGAGTAGAATTGGCCCACTTGACCAACACCTTAGTAACATCAATCCTGCCTCTTTTGACTGTTTTTCTTGCCAAAATTGCTTCTGGTTCTTCTATTGAATCATTAGGCTCAATAATAATTGTAGGAGCAGACCCATAGTGACCCTTGAGAAGAGATACATGAAAAGTAGAATGTATCTTGGAGCCTGGTGGGAGAGCCAACTTGTAAGCCACGTGTCCTATCTTCTGCAGTATTTGGTATGGACCATAATATCTTTTAGCCAGCTTCTGGTTACTTCTACTTGCCACACTTGTCTGCCTATAGGGTTGTAGCTTGAGATATACCCAATCCCTAACTTCAAACATCCTATCACTCCTTTTCTTATCGGCTTGTTGTTTCATCCTGTTTTGTGCTCTTGCCAAGTTCATTTTAATGTTGTGCAATGCTTCTTCTCTGGCCAACATTGTTCTGTCAACTGCATCTACCTTACTGTCCCCGGGCATGTAGGGCAAATGTAAGGGAGGTGGGTGCCCATACAAGACTTCATATGGTGTTGCTTTTAATGCACTATGGTATGATGTGTTATACCAATATTCTGCAGATGGTAACCACTTGCACCAGTCCACAGGAGCCTCATTACAGAAGCACCTGAGATAAGTCTCCAAAAACTTATTTAAAACCTCAGTTTGACCATCAGATTGGGGGTGATAAGCGGAGGTCAGGTGTAGGTTAACCCCATGAATAGAGAACAACTCTTGCCAAAACTTGCTTAAGAATAGAGAATCTCTGTCTGTTATGATTTCTTCTGGCATACCATGTAACTTATACACATGATCAAAGTAAGCTTGTGCCACATCTGTAGCAGTATATGGATGATGTAAGGGTATGAAGTGTGCAGATTTACTTAGCCTATCCACAACCACCGTGATGGAGTCCATTCCCATAGACCTTGGGAATCCATCTATAAAATCCATACTAACACCAGTCCAAACAGTAGTTGGCAGAGGAATGGGCTGTATTTTACCAGGACTGGCAGCAGTGTCATACTTACATTGCTGGCAAATTGAACATTGATGTACATAGGTTTGAACATCCTGCTTCATTCCCTTCCAGTAAAATTTCTGTTTAAGCCTTTGATAAGTTGCTTCCATTCCTGAGTGTCCTCCTTGTAAGGTGTCATGCATCATAGAAATTAGCCTTTCTTGTAAGCTGTCATGATTACCAACAACCAATCTCCCGTCTCTTTTTAACTGGTCAACCCTCCATGTGTACTTCTTGTGAGAGGCAGGGTTTCTCTTGAGGTTCTCAATAACAGTAGCTAATTGACTGTCCTTCTCCCATGAAGACTTAATAGATTCATACAGATCAGTGCTTAAAGTGCTGATATATAGTTGGAACAACTCTGAACTGCGAATTCTAGAGAGAGCATCAGCGGCTACGTTTTCCTTCCCCTTTTTGTAGGTAATCTCATAGTTATACCCTAGTAATTTGGTCAACCACTTTTGTTGGATTGGTGTGGTTATCCTTTGTTCTAAAAGATATTTGAGGCTTTGGTGGTCAGTTTTAATGGTGAATTGTCTTTCTGTGAGATACTGACTCCACTTGGTAATTGCATGAATAATTGCAAGTAACTCCTTCTCATAGATTGACATGGATTGGTGTTTTGGAGAGAGTGCCTTACTGATATAGGCGATGGGGTGGTGGTTTTGCATTAGGACTGCCCCTATACCATCCCCTGATGCATCAGTTTCCACCACAAAGGGCTGGGAGAAATCTGGTAGTGCTAACACTGGTGCTGAAACCATGGCCGTCTTTAGTTTTTCGAATGCATTATGTGCATCAGAATTCCAGTGAAATGCATCTTTCCTTAGTAGGTTAGTCAGGGGTTTACTTAGAATCCCATAATTTCTGATAAACCTTCTATAGTACCCAGTTAGTCCTAAGAAACCTCTTAGCTGCTTAATGGTCCTTGGAGTAGGCCATTCTTTAACTGCCTCAATTTTGGAAGGGTCGGTCGAAACTCCATCCAGAGATATGATGTGACCTAAGTATTCTAGGCTCTTTGCCCCAAAACAACATTTTGAAGGTTTGGCATATAGCTTGTTAGCCTCCATGATCCTAAGCACCTCACCAACATGGTATAAGTGTTGTTCCCAACCCTGGCTGTATATGAGTATGTCATCAAAAAATACCAAGACAAATTTCCTCAAATAGTCATTAAATACCCTATTCATCAGGCTTTGGAAGGTCGAGGGTGCATTGGTCAAGCCAAAGGGCATGACTAGATACTCATAATGTCCATGGTGTGTTCTGAACGCAGTCTTGTATACATCCTCTGGCTGCATTCTTATTTGGTGAAAACCAGCTCTTAAATCAATTTTGGTGTAGTAATTAGAGCCATGTAATTCATCAAGGAGCTCCTCTATTAAAGGGATAGGGAATTTATCCTTGATGGTTTGCTTATTAAGCTCCCTATAATCCACACACATCCTCCAAGTACCATCCTTTTTCTTCACCAAGACTACTGGTGAGGCATAAGGGCTAGTGTTGTGCTTGATGACACCACTTTCCAGTAATTCTTGCACCATGGATTCAATAATATCCTTTTGCACCATTGGATACTTATACGGTCTTATGTTGATAGGTTCAGCAGTATGTTTCAATGGTATTTTGTGATTATGTTCATCTCTCAATGGTGGTAACCCCTTAGGCTCCTCAAACACACCAGTGTGTAGGTCCAAAACTTGCTGCATTTCCAAGGGTATATCATCATTTGAAGATAACTGAATAGCAAAACATTGAGCATTCTCAGTGGACTGCTGCATTATGGCCACTTGAGCACCATCAGCTACTGCTTTTTCCATGTACTTTAGAGATAGAACCTTCAACTTAGTTTTGCTGGCCCCCTTTACCAGCACCTTCCTTCCCTCATGGTGGAACTCCATAGTGAGATTTAGAAAATCCCAAGTTATTGGCCCTAAGGTTGCAAGCCATTGAACTCCTAACACTGCATCACACCCTCCCAAGGGGATGGCAAAGAAGTCGGCACAGAAGTTTGTGTCTCTAATTTTCCATTGCAATTGCTGTACCTTATGAGAACAGGAGAGCTTTCCACCATTTGCCACAGATATGTTAAAAACTGAGATTGGGGTCAATGGTAAACCAAGCTTGGTGACAATTCCCATGTCTACAAAGTTGTGGGAACTCCCACTGTCAACCAACACACTCAACACCTTCTTATCAATCTGCGCAGGAATCCTCATAGTTTGACAGTGGTGTTGACCTGCTAAAGCATACACAGAAATCTGAGCACACTCTCCATCCTTCTCTTCATGTTCTTCTTTACTCTCCTCTTCCTCCAATTCCACCAATTCTTCTGCTTCCAACACATACACCTGTCTTTTATTTTTACAAATGTGTTGGGGGGTGTACTTCTCATCACATGAAAAACACAAGCCTTTAGCCTTCCTCTCCTCATACTCTTGTTGGCTGGTTTGAATCTATTAGGATAGGTTATAGCAAGTGGTGCTGGTTTTTTAATTGGGTTTTGTGGAGTAAAAGTTTTTGAGGCTTGGATTACCGGGGAATTTGAGGTGAAGTTGGTATTTTTGTGGCTAGATGTTGGTAGGTTGTTTTTGTGGTTACTCTTAGGATTCATTCCTAGTGCTGTTTCCTGCAATTTAGCTAAACCATAGGCCTCTTGGATTGTTTTGGGTTTTAACATCCTCACCATCACAACAATTTTTTCATCAAGTCCAGTAATAAAGCAACTCAAAGCATAAGAAGGTTGCAATTCAAGCTTACTCAACAAAACATCAAACTGGTCATGGTAAGATTGTACTGACCCGGACTGTTTAAGGACTAACAAATCAGACATAGGGTCCTCATACGGGTTACCAAACCTAGCTTCTAAGGCTGCCTTGTACTCTTCCCATTTCAGAGGAGTTTCAGAGGTTCTACCTTTAATGTAGGCTTGGTGCCAAGCCAAGGCTCTAGCCTCAAGATGCATTGACACATATGTTACCTTCATCTCATCATTAATATTAGTAACAGAGAAAAACTGGTTGCATTTAAACATCCACCCTTCAATATCATCGCCATTAAAGATAGGAAATTTGATAGTGGGAGATCTGATTAAATTATTGAGGTTAGTGTTGTTATTACCTCCCTGTTGAAATGATAGGTTAGCCAATGTCTGGATTACTTGAGCTATCTGGGCTTTGAGTTCTCCTACCTCTTCTGCTAGTGATGGTTCAGGCATGATTTCGATTCTGCTGGTCCTTGGTTTTGATATTTTGGTGTTTTTTGTGAAAAGGAAAAAAGATGAGTTAAATATTTTTGAGTTTTTCTTGGGGTTTTTTCTTAAGTTTTCTCTAATTTTGGAAAGGAAATATTTGCACAGGCCGAGAGGATTCTTTACTCTGATAACCAATTGATAACACTTAAATTAATTTCTTGAGAAATAAAAGAAGTTACAGGAAAATGATAGAGAATAGCTGTTCAATTTATAGAAGAATTGATAGGCTATTACATTAATGTTTATGCAGTGATTACATCACCTGAGAATACATCACCATAATACTTTTTCAGCAAAATTCAGTCATGACTTTTCTAATGATCAGGCTCCTATTTATAGAAAAGAACCTAAAAGATGACACTGCATTGACAGAGTAATAACGGCTAATTATCAGATAATATTCCAGCTGCCTTGTGGTCCATCATGGTAGTGCTTCAGGAGGTGGGATGTGAATAAGGACTGTCCTTGCATTCAACTTTGTTATTATTAGGTGGCCTCTTCTGATTGGTACCACCGTCCTTCCTCCCATGTGCATGAATATGCATTGCTGGCCTGGTAGTTATCTTGCTGATACTCTTTCCCTCCATTTGAATTACTTGCGCGCCATCATGATCAGTGCTCCCACCATCCATCTCTGAGAACTCTACTGGTTGGGTTGTATCAATGTGCTTAGACAATGGGTGCTTCGCTTGGCCTGTGAAATTAAGTTATTAAATGACTTCTCGTTGTAAGGATCTTGGCTAACAAATGAAAGACATCTCCTTATAACTGTTGCGATGTCCATCTGAAGAACACATACATAATTATGTGTTTACTTTGCTTATAGCATAGAGTGATGGATTACATTTATTGATCACTGAGTAACCTTTGCTCGGAAGGTTATCAAAAATTGTCAGCCTCTTTCGGAAAAGCTAGCCATGCGATCATTACTCGCTGTCATGACATGACTCGGCTTACCTTCCTTAGCACTGATAATGTGGCATCAATACTGAAGTTATATGTACCCCCTCATTTGCGAAGCAGGGGTGCAGCTTGATGCTGATCATCTGCAATTAGGAGCTGAACATCAACAAGTATTCCCCATCAGCATCCAAGGGTCTTGTTGTTTAACCGCACCCATATAGATGTTTTATTTACTTTGAAATTACAGTTGATTTCGGAAATTGTTAATTGTACTTTAGTTCTACTAAAGTATACAAAGCCACCAATAAGTTTGATTATAGTCATCTCGGTTACCTGAGTGAAATTTCAGTTTTTTTTTTATTTGGTTATGGAATAATGCGGTATGCCTCTCTAAAAGGACTGCAATTTTGTTTTCTTGTTAACTAACACTCTCTTGACAGATCATTTTCGGTCATCTAGACGCGACTTCTCCATCTTAAGCTACACAAGGATAAGATTATGTAAGTTAACTATACCTCTCTTATCCTTCCATTCAATGAAATGTTTCAAGCGTTGGGGTATATGTAATGTCGTGCAATCTCATGAATGCCCGTTTTAGAAATTCTGAGAGAACCAAAATTTAACGATCATTTTTTTTCTTTTCCTTTCTACAAGCATTTCAACGTGTTTATGTTCACAATTTCTCAAATAAGACTGGAATACAATAACCTTAGAAAAGCTAATGTACCTCATCAATTGTTATTTAATGAGGATACATGGGGCTATTATAATTATAGCACAGTTATATGTAGTATAACAGTCGTAAAGGAGACCAACTATCATTCATTTTTATAATACTAGATTATCAGGGAATAATTTTATGTTTAACTCACCTTTATGTGTTCTTTGGTAATTGACAGATCGTCTATAAAGGTTGTCTGAATGAAGGTCTGATAAGAGAAGATTCAAGCGAATCAAATTCACTCTCAAAGCCTGATCTCTCTATAATACCAATCAAAATTGAACCAAAAGGTATTTTTATTTGTAATAGTAGCTCTCTTTCTGTTTAACTCTGAAATTGCCTTGAAACAAGTTTGATAATGCTTATAGACTTATTGTGGCAATAACAAAATTTGATAAGGAGACTCTATTGGCAAATAAATGACGCAACAATAGCTACCTTAACGTGTTTTTCTTTTTAGACAAATGTATACTATTTTATAGAAACTAAAAAAAGAAGATTACATAGTGCCGAAAACTAGCTACAATATAAACAAAGGGGTACTAAAGCCCCCAAAACTACCTTAACGTGTTGATGGACGATGGTGCGTACATGTGATCAGTTAAGGAGGATAAATACTTAAATGTACTAGGTCCTACTCAAAACATTTTTTATTATTTAATATTGGATTGAGTATCCTATGGAATATCTCCTTACTATTAAAGGTAAGTTATTTAAAGGTTTTTGATTGGTTCCTGATTTAAGATTTTTTTCTAAAGTTGGCCTCACTACAAACTTGCCTTAGATTATTTAACATCATTTCATTTATGAATATGACATCTAATTATCGTACTAACTAACATATTTCGTATGTTATATAAAAGTCAACCCGTGCATTTTTTTGCACGGGATTAAAACTAGTCCTTAAGTATTTTTAAATTCTATCTAATATCCCTCTTTTTTTAGTTTATATGGTACCCTGAACTCTTGCTAAATTCAACTGTAAAATGACTTTACTTTTGTGATTGACTTGAAAAATGACTCCCTGTTTATTTTCCTCCTCATTTATACTTTCTTACGGGAAAGATGAAAGAAAAGGTGGGTAGAATGTGACGGAGAGAATCATGAGATGTCAGGTGTTGCGGTGGTGATTGGAGATGAAGGTGGATACCCGGATTGTTGGGCTTGTACAGCACGGGATTGACACGGTCCATTTAGCATGACATGGGATTGACACAGCCTAACACGATACGTCACGTCATAGGCCGTGCCTAGTCCGGAGTTTGAGAAAGAAGATTGTGCCTAATTCAAGCACAACTCACTTGGGCACGGTGCGTTTGTGCACACTTAAAATTCAAAGAAATAAGATTAAAGTAAAGGAGTTGTTTTAGGCACGTCATCATGGACCGTGGTGGGTCGTGTCTGAGTCATCATTTCCATTTCACCAATATGGTACGAAGTTCACCTTCTTGTTCTTGGGCCGTACCATTTTGTTCTTTAGGCACGGTGAATTAGCAAAAGACACAATTTAGCACGACCATCTAGGTGGAGAGAAAAATAGGTCTTAATTACCTAAGTAAGTACTCCCTTTGGCCCGATCATTTGTTTACCTATTTTACATTTTGTGAATAAACCCAAAGTCCCACAAATAAGGGTTGTCCCACATTGATAAAAGTGGAGAGCAATTACCACTCCATAAGGCAATGAGCTACTCCCTCTACTACCAATTGGTTTTAGAGTGGAACTCTCTCGGGTCTATACGGTGGACTCTTTTTCCTCCGTATGGGTGCGGCTCAGGCCTCATTGTTAAATTTAATTTGGTATTAGAGCCCATGGCTAAAGACCTGGGTTTCATGGGCCAAAGTAAGTTTACAGCTGGACGAGCAAAGTAGACAAGAAATCAGAAAATGTTTTGTGAGGTAATTTGATATTCACATAACTTATTGTCCGTGTTCCATATTCTAACAATATCCACAAATGGCCCCTTCCTCCCCTTATTCTTTGTGCCAAAATCAAAGTAAATAAATGACGGAAACGGATGTAGTAAATGAAGACTGTGAACCAAAACGTGGTCGATTGATACGAGATTTAAAGATCACTCCAATCATACTTTGCTGTAATTTGAGGCGTTATCGAGTAAGATTATAGTACACTATAATCAAGAGTCTCAACCCAGATATTAACACTAAATGACAAACAAAAAGTGGACAAAATAGAAAAACTTGATGAGATAGGATGGTCTGATGAACGGCGGCAATATAAACGTCTCTACTGTCCCGAGTTATGGCGATACAATAAGAGCTGAAACGTGTGGTCTGATGAGGTATGAAAATTGAATAGAATACGGGCGTCACATGCTACCTAGCATCCACCGCTCTTTTAGACCACTGACCTTCCATTTATATGCATTTGCCCAAATGTGGCTGTCTTATTTTCTTAACATACCCACATGCAACTATACTGCCTTGCCTTCCCCTCTTGAGCCCTTTCGTTTCACCCACTCCCTCTCCTTGACCAGGTTTAAGATCATGTTGCCTGTAGATATGCCAAATGGGTTAACCGGGTCGCTTTAGCTAGGTCATCTTGGGTTTTGTGTCTCGGATCAAGCTGCTCACCCAAAAAGACTTGAAATAACTAATTTTAATTCACACTTAATGTTATCACATCGAAATAAACAACAAATAATTAACCTAATTTATAAATAGGTAATTTTGCAAACGCTAATTCTCATTTGTGACGGACGTATCCGTCACAAATGAAAAGACGGGTACCAAATTGTGAGACAAAAGAACCAAATAGAGGAGAGAGGAAAGCAAGTGGGGGGTGTCCCCACCTTGTCCCCCTATTCGTTTTGTTAGTGACATTACCCGTCTTCATTTGTGACCCGTCACAAGGGAGACGCTTTGTTTTCCAAAATATATCTTTTAGTCAAATTAATGTCAAAAAATTTTCAATTAACTATTTCCCGGAAAATAACTCAACCCAGTTCCAGAATGACTCAAATATATGTATAATCAATCCAACCGACCCATTTACCAAATCTACTTATAAGTGAACTTGATAAAGGTAAAAAAAAAAAAATATGGCTTTGGATCCATCACCCTTGTATTCCCTATTGAGTATTGACCCCATCCAGTAGCCTTTGAGATAGAATAGTACTGCATTGTATACGTCCTTCTTTTAGGCTACTACATAAGGATTAACACGTGTGTTTTTCCATTGTGGGTTTGATCAAATTAATTAAAGTAAGGAATTGCTACTTTAGGTAAGGGGCAATTCTCATTTGTGACGGAAGGTATCCGTCACTTTGAGAAGACGGGTACCACTTTTACTCACAAATGACCCATGAGAGGAGAGAGGAAAGCAAGTGGAGGGGTGCCCCACCTTTTGCTTTATTCGTTTTGTGAGTGCCATTACCCGTCACAAATACCGACCCGTCACAAGGGAGACGCTTTGTTAGGTAAGTTTGATAACGTGAAAAGACAAACATAATTTATTTTTGCAGCCCGTTTTTTACTCATTACCGTACTTCTTCCATTCAAATTTCCATTTGATTATCCTTCCTTTCAAAAGGCTAATGTACTAGATTCAAAGAAAAATAAAAAGAAAACCCCAAAACACCGTGCTACATTCAACCACCACCATCATCCCCACTCCAGGCCGTCGCCAGACCATGGACGACCCCCACGCTGCGATATCCCTCTCCCCGCCGTACACGTCCAATAAATCCACGCCTGCCTACCATCCCACTAACCCCATCGTACTCTTATTTCGTGTTTTTTTTTTAAAAAAAAAAATTAGTATTTGGGGATTTTGAAATTTAGGGTTTGGTTTCGCAGTTAGGTGGTGATCTGGGGCGGCCGGATGGAGGTGCGGGTGCGCGGATGGAGTGGCGGCATGCGGTGGTTGGAACCAGGGTATATGTAGGGGGTGTGCGTGGTCGGTGGCTAGAATGGGTTTTGTCGGTAGGGGATGGGGAGTGAGGCCGCCATTGTGGGATGTTGGAGGGACGCCGGAGGATGGTGGCCGGTTGCCGACGGGGGTGGCTGTGGGTGATTGGGGAAGGGGGAGGGAAATGTAGTACAAACTGGTACAATGTTTTTCTCACAGTACACTTGTGTTTTTTGAGTGGAAAAATGGGAGGGGTATTTTGTCCAATATGTATTGCATCGAGTAAAATGTGTACTACGAAAATTAACACCCAAAGACAAATTGCTACCCTGAAGATGGCTATTTACGACAACCTAATGCACAAGCACAACACAATACACTTCCCTAGGCTCACGGCCACATTTATTTTCTTATTGATCAGAAAAGCTTCTTTCCCTTGAAATAATGAATTGGAGCGCAATGGTAGTGTTTGGATTCGCAGCCGTTATTGAAATCCCAGTAGATTGCCGTGTTTCAAATTTTTCATGTGTTATTTAGTCTTGAACCTAAATCGTTTAGGTGCACTGGAATTTGTAACTACGTTCCTACATCTTGTGGACCATCTTAAATGCAAAGGGCTTGTGTCACTCAAAATTAGCACTTACCAGTTAACACCCTAACGGTGATTAATTACTTATATAAGTAATATGAATAAATGATCACAAGTAACTAGACGAACAACTACTTTGGATCTCTTATGAAGATACTTTTATATNTATATATATATATATATATATATATATATATATATATATATATATATATATATATATATATATATATCACGAGATACCAAATGTACCTTCAACATTACTAAAGTTTAGAAATGGGCATTAATAACTAAGAGATTGCATGCTAAAGAATAGATGACTAATTACCTCCATGACTGATATATAGACTGATTGTTGTAGTTGTTTTGGCTGTTTTGTTATTGTGTTTGTTGTTTGTTTGTTGATGCAAGCCTCTTATTTATACAAGAGTAAACTTGTTAGTTGGATAGTGTTGTAACCGATGTCCTTAGTGGGTAGCAATTAGATAACTTTCACTAATTCTTAACTTCTTCTTTAACGTCCATGAAAAATGTCTATCTTAGCGCTTGTTTCCTAGGTGAATAGCATAATACCCATTACATATATTTGGGTACCCTTAACATCATTAATTTAAGAGTTTTTTGTCAAACACAACCTTTAAAAAAAGAAAATTCCAAACACCACATTTAAAAAAAAAATTTGTCAAACACAACCTTTAATAATTTGTTTTTGTCAAACACGACTTCTTAACCTGATTTCGATAACTTTATGACCACTTGCAGTGGGGTGACTTTTAGTTTATATTTGAGATAACAAACGAGGTCGGTTTGAGGTGTTCTTGGACTCGTTGGAAAGGTGAGAGTATAGAGTTTTCAGGGGTTGTCAACATGGTGGTCAAAGGTAGCCTTATGTGGGGTCGACTGGTGCGTAAAGTAAGGTTGGTCAGAGAAAAAGCTGTAACTCTGGGTTTACAGTGAGTGGTTGGAGGATTTTTGTGGGTCTTTTAGTGGGGTTATGATGTGTTGTTTAATCTGAAATTTGGTATGCAGGTCAAGGGAAGTGCAAGGTATGTCGTAGTTGTGTTGTTTGTGGTGGTAGTTGGTTGCAAGTGGTGGATCAAGGAGAGTGAATTGACCCACAAAAAAATCGTACTTTGACTTACATCAACCCTATATGACCAGCCTTACTTTACACACCAATCTACCCCACATAAAGCCACCTTCGACCGCCGTGTTAATAATCACCGGAAAGCCTGTACTCCCACCTTTCCAACGAGTCCAATAACACCTCAAACCGACCTCGTTTCCTATCTCAAACATCGACTGAAAGTCACCCCATTGCAATTGTTCAAACTCTCGCCAAAATGCTGAATCCTGCTGCCAAAGTCGTGTTTGACAAAAAAAATTTATCAAATGTTGAATTTAAAAAACTTTTTTTTAAAGGTGGTGTTTGAAATTTTACTTTTTTTTAAGGTTGTGTTTGACAAAAAAACCCTTAATTTAATATCCTTACTAAATTTAGCAGTAACAATTAGCATAAGCAGTTAGCAGTAGACTGAGGATAAGTTAGAAAACTTTTTTTAGGTTTTATAAATTCATGACTCAACTTAAAACTCATAAATTGTAGAAAGTAGAAAAGTTGGTCCTATATATTGTTGTATTTCAAACTTAACAATTAGGCTAGGAATAATAAAGTCGAAAAATATGAGAGTCTTAACGTGGCTTTGAAAAAAGAATAAAAAATTTAAAGACTCATTTTGCTTCTAAGGATAAAGATAGATTTAATTTAGAATGTTGATCTCAAAAATAAAAACGCATTTAAAATAGGATATTTCATGCATGTATCTCTTAGTTTTTTGATTTTTTAAGTAATAACCGTACTTTTTTAATATCTATAATGGAACCCTAAATTCTACTTATAATAGTCTCGGTCTCCACAATACTCATATTGATCATTTCCCTTAACTTAATCAGTAAGTTGGGATTCATTAATTCACTGGTTAACTTAATCAATTAGTCAACCCATGAATATCACTCCATTCTCAATGAAGTGCTATTAATGGTAGCTTATATTTGTTTAAGGTGGTTTGTGACGGCTTTTATGGAGAAGAGTGAGATGATGTGAGTGAAACGGAGGTTGAAGGAGGATAATTGTAAAGAACGAGTTGACTTAGAGTTTTAGAATATCAGAAAAAAAAACTACTTTTTCCGTTCTTTTTTTTTTCATATTTTTCTAATATATGTGAGTAGTATTTTATTACCGTGAGAATAAAACAAAAGAATGTAACTATCACCACTATCAAATGTCAAATTTTTTTTTTTACTAGAGTGTAGCCTATAGAAATCACACATGTGTCTCTAACTAGAAAACAAAAATAAGTGAGGAAAAAAAAACCTCGAAGTAAGTGCAAAGGGTGTTAAAACTTGGGCACCACTGCATGCATTTTACTCAAAGCCACCATTCCACCGCCTCTATTTCTGATTTCTATGTTCTCATCCTCCACCCTTTGATTTTGTTCTAAGTATTTTGTTCAATTCAACCTCCAATTCCCAAGACACAATTTTCAAACCCAAAAAAAAACAAAGAACAAAACACCTAGTGTAAACGCCATCCCCCTATATTCAAAATTCTCCAAAAAAAAAAAAAAATAAAAAAAAAATATCAAGAAAATATATAAATCTAGAAATAATTAGAAAATTGGAGAGTAAAAATTAGCAGTTTAAGGGAAAAAGAAAAAAGAATGGATTCATGTGGAGGCTCCCCATCCCAAGGCAATAACCACGAAGATCATACTTGGCTTGGTTTCTCTCTTTCAAACCAAAACTATTATGCTGCTTCTTGTTCTCCTCCTACTAATTCTGTTTCACACTCCCAACATCAATATCTCTCTCTTTTCCAACATCCTCCTCTTTCTCCTGGTCTCTTTCCTTCCCTTTCCTTGTTTTCAGTTCCTAATTCCTATTGTTTTAGATATACTCGTATTGTTTAATCTTACAAATATTATTTCTGACATGTTATTTTATGTAATTCAACTTGTAATACCCATAATTTGAACATGGTTGATAATAATTTATGTGCTTCCTAGTGTCCAAGTGTCCTACCATGTCCAGGGTAGAGTCTTAAGTATGTAGGGGATATTAGTGATTTAGTACTTGCACCAACTTTCTAAACTCCTTCCTGTTATTAGAGAATATTCAGTCTATTAAGACTCTCTTAAATACGTCACTATTTTAATTTAGTTTAGATGTTTAGTTGAACCTTTTTTTTTTTTTTTTTATGTACATATGTTTATTCAAATTTTTCAGATGTATATGAATAAACGTATAGAAATAAAATGGATCACATTATTGTGTATAGCTGTTTACCGCTGTCTCAGTCTTATTATGCTTCCCCGTCCCAATTATCTTTTTATTTTAGGTGTATTTAAGAAAGGCTAAAAAAAACGATAAAGGATTGGTGATTTATAGCGTAATTACTTACTAAAATTAGAAAAGGGACAATTATTTTTTTGGGAGAAATTTTGAGGGGAGGGGGCAATAATTAACAAATTAAATTAATTAAATATAGTGGTAAAAATCTGTGTTAATTATTTAATCATAACTTTGTTTGTATTTATGTATAGGTGAAGTTAGTCATGTAGTTGAAAATGGTGCAAATACCCATCAACAACACGCTCTGCCTTTCCGTGGTGGAATGCTGCAAGTGGGGTTGTTTCCAGCAGTGACGGTTGCCGGAAATGGTGGAGTTAGTTACGAGGCGGTGTCGGGGGAGGAGAAGACAGTAGAGGGTAATAGATTCTTAGGAGGGTTTACTTGTGAGCAACAAATGCAAGTAGTGCAACAAGGAGAAGAACAAAGGATTATTCTAAGTGATGCAAACAATCAACAACAACAACAACAACAACTTGCTATGGTTGCTTCTACAGCAGCTGTTACTCCTGTTTTACCTAGTGGAAATAAGAAAGGCTCTGAAGGTTTTGGTCAAAGGACTTCTATTTACCGTGGTGTCACTCGGTAATTTCTTTATTACGTACTTATCTCTTATGGTACATAGACAGTTAGACACCCGTGTTGACCGTTGACATGTTTGTTATGTTAGATTACAGAATAAAAAATGACAATAGCGTAATAAATCGATATGCATTTTCGTTACATTTGCGGTGATATATACATGTTGGTAATATTTCAAGCAAGCAAATGTTGTTGAATAATGTTTGAAATATGTGTATAGGCATAGATGGACAGGGAGATATGAAGCACATCTGTGGGACAACAGCTGCAGAAGGGAAGGCCAAAGCAGGAAAGGCCGTCAAGGTAATACTATCTTTAATTCTTAACATGTTGGGATCATTACCATCATATTGCTATGTCACGTTAGGTTGAGAAATGGATCTTCAAAATCACTGTTTTTCATTATAACATTGTAAAATAACTCATTTACTAATCACGAATCATAACGCTTCCCACATTTGTATCACAGAAAAACTTATCCATTCCATTTCTTTTGTATAATCGCCTTTTTAAGTATAATTGTCTACATTAAAAAAGACAAGGAAAATTAACCAAGTTTTCATTGAATTTTTTCGAAAATTTAGTCCGCTTTGTACTTGCTTATTTGTTGATTTCTTAGTTTCATGATTATATTATAACACTACCGTAAAGTAAGTATTACGAGAAAAGGACTATTTTATAATTTACAATAGTAATTTGGATACAAGACGCTATCTAAATAATCATAACCCTACCATTCCAGTCACATATTTACATTAATTTTCTTGTGAGAGATATTTCAATTTTAAAATGACCAAATAAATTCAACTTAAATGAAATAAAATTTAATTTTCCATACAAATTTGTGATTTAAAGTAGTGACTAAAGAGCAGCATGTGGTTGTAATCCGAATGTGTGGTCATCTGTCGGAAATTTAAGTGCAGAAAAGCTGCTTGTGTTTTTCACGAAACTTTTTGACCACTTTGTTTTTTAGGCAATATATATGACTTGTGAAGTTTGACTGTGCATGCTTTGACTCTACATATAAGATGTGGCTACTGCCTGTGGACGTGAGAGATTAAACTAAGTTGGGAGTATTAGTTAGAAGAGAATTTCTAGTTCTACGTACTCGTATGATTTTTTCATTTGGAAAAAAATACAAGTTGATGATAAAAATCCGACATTAAAATCACGGCCTTGTTGGTCAAGATTTTAGTTTACGACCCTAATAATCTGTTAAGACGTGTTTTGATAGCTTTTAACAAGTGTATTTAAAATTACGTCTCATTAAAATTCGTCATATTTCGAAAATAAAATAAAAGAAAATGAATCCAATTCTGATGCTTGAGTGTGATGTGTGGAATTAATATGATGATGCTCTTGTGGTGGAGTAACATATGACATCAATATGGTCATTCCCGAAACAAGTCTCAATCTGTATAGTGAATGAATGATCTAACCCAGAAGAATCTTGAATAATGTACTATACACTCTTAATTCAGTAAAATAGTAATGTTTGCCTTAGATTTTTCATTCACTCCTTTTGCTTTTTCAGGCTTGTATACTATACTGCTCTCTGTGATGAATTATGTGGCTATGCTATACACCTATTTCCAAATTAAATGTAGAATAAATGTCTTTCTTATTTATTATTGAAATTTGATTATTTATTTATTTATTTATTTATTTATTTATTTTGTTGGTGGCCATACTGTTACGTGCCAAATGATTGCTGATATGGGCGAACATGTTTCATCATCTCTTCTTGGTACAGTTTACTTAGGTCAGTTTTATACATTTTTGTCTTCAATTTGTATGTTTCTTTTGCTTTAGTATTACAACTTTTTATTTTGGTGAAAAAATTGATCAGCTTTGTAATTTCGAGTAGCATGCATGCCCGAATAGCATATTGTGTCGTGTTGCACAGACCTCACGGTAACTTTTTGTGAATTTGATTGTAAAAAAACCTCCTCATTCTACTTTTGTTTGACAATGTCGTTTATAATCAATCCCTTTCAATTATTTCTTCGGGTCACTTGTAGTATAAAATCGTATATAAAACAGTTTTACATGTAAATTAACTGAACAACCATCTAAAATAAGTAGAGAGTAACATACCGAGTAAAAATTATTTTGGATGTTCTTACATATAAAATGGTCTTGTTAGCGTATAATTTCATTTTTTCAATTTCTCATTTGAGCTCACTAAACATCTGAAACGATTTTTGTATTATGACTTTGTTATGGCCTCGATATCTCATTAATTCAATCATATAATAATTCATTAAATAATTTAAGAAATATGACCATGTATTTTTGCATGGATCAATCAATCTATTTTGTACGTGTTGTTCCTCCAAAAAAGTACTGGAAAAATGTTTATGGGCATTTTCCTATTTTTATCAAAGAAGATCCAAACAACTTATTAGCATGATCTATCGTTGTTTTGAAATGTTAAGGTGGATATGACAAGGAAGAGAAAGCAGCAAGAGCATATGACTTAGCTGCTCTTAAATATTGGGGTCCAACAACTACAACAAATTTCCCGGTATGCATTTTGTTCTATTAGGCTACTTCCATGCCTAAGCTTATTCCTATTTTCCCAATCCAATTAACATTTTTAAAATTTTTGGCCTACGACAAATTAGGAATGACATGTACACAACGTTATGCGTATGTCGAAATGAAATGATTACTATTGCGCAACAAAAGACTAAAAACAGTTAATTAAGCTGTGTTTTTTTCTGCAAGCCTTAATAAACATCAAAGTTGTTTTAGCTTTTTACTTTGCTCTCGCCTTAATGTAGATATCTGACTACGAGAAAGAGCTAGAGGAGATGAAGAATATGAGCAGGCAGGAGTTTGTAGCTTCACTGCGAAGGTCCTGCTAATCTTCTAGTAACAAATACGAGTATTTATCAATTTGTTAACAATCTTAGTTGTTCACATATTATGTGTCTTGGCAGGAAAAGCAGTGGTTTTTCTAGAGGAGCATCAATCTACAGAGGTGTCACAAGGTATATAGCTATTTCCTTGTTATGCCTCTTACTCCAAGACGGTTACCCTCCGAGCAATGAAAATTTTGAAAGTTTTAAGTTAAAACTTTCCATTTTTCTTGTTTACTCAATTCAATTGTGTTACTAATTCCCCCCAAGCAACAAATACAAATGCTAGTTTCGCCAATGCTTATAATGTGTCATTGTGTCCATACGGGGAACGTCAATGGTACAGTCATAACAAGTCAATTGTACAAACAATATAATCCCAACTCTTGTCGGAGTATATTTTTGAACTTGTGATACATATCCATTGTTTAGGCATCATCAACATGGAAGGTGGCAAGCAAGGATCGGAAGGGTAGCCGGAAACAAGGACCTCTACCTTGGAACATTTAGTAAGTTTAAATTACTACGGCTTTTTTCACATAAATTTGTTTTAAGGTCGAAATGATGTTCTGATGCACCTTGTCGACTAACCTAACTCCAGTTTATACAATTGATGTTCTGATGAAAATTCGGAATATTTACAAAAACAGGATCATGAATCATGATCAATTTACGATAACATTGTTGATTTTCACTACTGTTTGCTAGTGAGAGGTACATGGGAATTATACCGAGTGAGTTTAAAACTCAATGATATAAAAACTGTTTTTCACTAGACGTGGTTCAACTGTAACAGGAAAGGTTACATACTAACATTATCCTTCTATGTACATACATGATCGATATTTTTCAGTAAAGGATTGTTCTTATTATATGTGACATTCATATAGGTACACAAGAAGAGGCTGCAGAGGCTTATGACATTGCAGCCATAAAATTCCGAGGCCTCAATGCTGTAACCAATTTTGACATAAGTCGTTACGACGTGAAGAGCATTATATCTAGCAACCTTCCCGTTGGTGGAATGTCCAACAAATCAAAATCAATCTCCGACGAATCAGCATTAGACAACATGAAAGCCCTCCCAACGACTAAACCCGAGAGTCAAGATTTCTCAACATCAATGCCGCTTACTATAACCACTACTCCCAACCTTGACTTCGCGATACCCATTAAGGCAACCCCTTTATCTCAAAGTTACGATTTGCCTGCCCTCGGAACAATGGAGCATACTCATCAAGATAGGGCAATTGGGTATGGTTTGGAATATGGTAATGATAGTGTGAGTCAAGGGTATGATAGTAATAATGGGTACGATAATGGTAATAATGGTGGTAGCAGTAATGGTAGTGGAAATAGTTGGATTGTTACACCAAATCTGCATTCATTCCAAACTCCAAAACCAAGGCTATCAGTTCTACATAGATCAATTTTTGGCATAGAATGATTTGGGAATAGAGGTTAAAAGAAAAGTGCAATGGAATCAGTGCAAAATTTGGAGGGAAACATAAAGGGGAATACAAGAAGAAAATAATAGTTTTTGTTGTCTTGTGAAGGGTGGATGACTTTTGGGAGCACTTAATGTCATGTCAAAAAACATTCTGTTACAAGATATTTCGTATGGCGCGTATACTAGTATTGTACGCGCCATACATAGTCGCTTGGATACGTTCACCCGTTATTAAGTGCTCTTTTGACAGTAGCATTATATGTTATGGTAAAAGTTTGAAGACTATTTTGGAAGACTGAAAATCACATTGACAGGAAAGTGAGGTTGTAAAAGTGCTGACATTTTCTGTTTGTCTGTTCTTCGAACATACATATATGTATAATATTAATATATGGTTTTGTATTTTGAGGTAGTTCTCCTTTCTATGGTTTTAGTATCTAATTATTCCAACTCTTTTGATGATATCTGCAGTGTAGCCCCTTGGGTTTATGTATGAAATACTCCGTATCATTATTATGTGAAATATAGTTGCATTATTTCTTCTCTGTTTCAGCTCTCTTGTTTCTTTTCTTTCTTGCATAAATATGTCTTAGAACTGATGTTCGAGAATATGTACTAGTTCACGATTCAATCTGATTATGGGTTATTCCGAAATATTTTGTTTAACAAGGTGTCAAAGTTGCTGTATACATAATACATTGAAAACCAGTACGACCTCAAAGGCAACAAAGTTATCCCTTTTGAGTTTTTACTTTCTCTATTCAATCAGTTTCAATATATTTCAAGGTTACTTCCTGTATTCAGTCGGTTTCAAACTTCATAGATATTTCTTCAAAACATGTATGGCCGCAAGGAAGATAGATTTCGTAGTAAAGTGACTTCAGTATATGAAAGATTGCTCATGCATTCTTACGGTTCTGTGTCGACGAAATTTTGTTAAGCTC
This sequence comes from Silene noctiflora, assembly GCA_009801015.1. Classification (NCBI taxonomy): domain Eukaryota; kingdom Viridiplantae; phylum Streptophyta; class Magnoliopsida; order Caryophyllales; family Caryophyllaceae; genus Silene; species Silene noctiflora. Next base: position 92,182 of record VHZZ01002935.1, on the reverse strand, counting down.
TCATCAATCGCTTTTTAGTGATTCGCCTTTTAAGGAGTCAAGTACTGCTGATTAACAGAACAAGAATCAGTATAAAATCAGAAGGTTCGTTACTTCTACTACATATGATGATATGAATCTAACTTAAAAGATGGTACTGTGAAAAAAAAAAAAAAAAGGGTAGTACATATAGGTGGAGCATATCAAGATTTGCGGCTGGTGGTAGAAGAATTGAGAATTGATTATAGAAATGGTATGCAAATTCTATGACAATGCTTAATGCAAGAATGCCTGGAATGCCTGTTAACAAATAATAGGAACGGGAAGAATGTAAATTGACAGCATGCTCTTATCAGGTCCAAAAGAATCGAATTGACCAAGACCTTCTCGCCTCAGGTCAGAGATAACCATGTGAACCAAAATAGGATCATTTTCCGAGTTTCAATCAATGCCAAAGCTTCAAACAGAAGCCCTGGGGAACATCAGATGATCTCTTGCTCAAGACTAATTCGCCAAAAGTATCTACAAGCTGCTCAGAGAGGGATGCTGGATCTTCTATCAAAGTATCAACAAATGCCTTCACGATCCTAGTTTCCCTTGGGGTTGCCCTAATGCTATACCAAGTCAAGAATTTCTGCCTGAAACTTTTATCGATATGGCCCTCGCACTCGAGCCTCGACATCACTGTAATATAGTACTCCAAGTTACTCTCAGAAGGGCCATTTGGACATTTCTCATCTAGAGTCAGTGACCGTCTTTTCTTGGAAGAACTTCTCGTGAGGTCTTCCTTTTCAAGACAGTTATTATTATTAGCTTTGCTCGGGAATTTCGATCCTGCATTCTTTGGAATCCCATCTTTCAAGCTTTCTTTTCGGGATGGGGTTACAGGCAAGCTAGCTAGGGCCTCACAAGGTAGCAACATCTGGCCAGGGCTAATTGCTTTATCTGTTTGGCAATCAGACGGGAGTTGGGCTTCAATTTTCACACCGACAGATTGACTCACGGTCCCGAATTTTCCGCCTGGAAGTTCCTCGTCAGACCCACTAGACGGGTTCTGATCTCGACTGACATTGGTTGAGTTAACAGGCTCACTGGATGAATTCAGATCGACAATTTTGTTGTTGGTGTTATAGTAATTGAAATAATCTTCAGTTTTGTTCGCATTCAAGTCACAGCATGCAGTAATGTTATTTGTTTCATCCTCTACTGACGAACGATTAGAAAGACTGCTCCAATTAGTGGCCGGACTGTGTATTTCACCATTGCCACCAGAAACGCTTGTAGTCAGCCTGATTTCACAAGAACTTAGCTCTTGCTTGTCATTGAAGGGCACAGCCCTAAAAATGTACTCTGTTGCCGGAGAAAGACCAGCTACTATGAACCGAGTTTGTGGAGGGAACAATGTGCAAGTTGGCTGGGACGTCTCTTTCTTGACATCAGCTCTACGGTGCCACAATGTATAACCTACATTATTTTCTGACGTTGGACTCTCGGGGCCAAACACCAAAGTTATTGACGTTGAATTAATAGCTTCGGCTTTAATCATACTAGGAGCTATCGTTTTCGAATCTGTCAATATTAAAACATATATGTATGTCATGACCTACACCCATAGTTTATCCAGAAAATATACTCATAGAACCCTAGATGTCTTTTGTAGTCCATGATGGACCTAGAAACTTTTGTTTCTTTTTTTTTTGACGGTAAGAGAAAAATAGGGAGATCAATCCATGGCAGATTTCGCGATGGAATGAGCAATCCTATTAAGCTTCCTAGGACAGTGACTTATTGAAAAACAATGTCTTTTATTTTGTTTCTGATGTTCCCTTAAAATTTGAGAATAATACTCCATCATGCAAAGACTATAAGACAATGGACTTTAGCATGAAAATCGGCAATATACACAATAAAATTCAGGGTACCAATCATGCCTTGAGAGTTCAGACTTTTTATTTCTTTAGTTAAAAAACTGAAGAAAGGAAAAAAAGACGGAAAATGGGTAAAAAGGAGTTCAATGGCTAGCTGGCTATACATCTTCAGCCTAAGCAGAACAGAAGCAGCGAGAATCACAAATTCAATTTCTCCAAAGCCCAAGTTTTAGTACCAACGTACTATACCGTGAATCCGCTAATGTTCACGATCAAGTGAATCCGCTAATGTTCACGGTCATGACAAATCAGAAGACCATCTATAACAGTCTGGTCACATTTTTGTGTTTTCCCATTACACGGTGTCAAATGTTGGACAACTATTTTATGAAAAAGGTTCATGTTGCGGTTTAAAATGAAGCATTGGGTGTCGTGTCAGAAGGTTGGAGTGTTACAAAATGTAGCTAAATAACGATGTCAAAGTAACATAGTATTTCTATATAAACAAGGTCATGAAGTATCCTATACAGACCCTGCTATTTGGCTGCGGTAAGGTGACTTTCTGGTTAATTCTGGTTAATTCAACACTGCACTGATGCTATCTTAATGGGTAACACTTTTAAATACAAACAAAGTTGGATTGAGAAAGTATGATGCTAGTGAAACCATTTTTTCCATTGTTTAAGATCAAAACTAACGAACGACAATAAAGAGGTAACTTAAATTACCTTGGTAAGATGGGGTATCCCAGATCAAGTCAAAGGAGTCGACAGCAGAAGAACACAGTCTCTGTACTTGTTGGCCAGAAGAAAGGCGGTTGACAATGCCTCTACCCATCTTAACAGGACCATTACTTAAGGTACCTACTTCTGCTTCAAGCAGTCTAACAGCATCCTCCACCATTTCAGAAAGCTGCCGGTATTTCCTAGTTCCTGAAAGCAGTTTCTTGCTCAAGGAGATCCGATAACATAAGATGTCTACCCTTCTGGTTTCCTTTGCAACCATTATCTGCTTTCTCCAACATCTACATAGAGACAAACATATCGCACTACATCAGACTGCAAAACTACCAAGAGCAATACTACTCGGAGTCAGGTAAGAATGTCTGCAAAGGTACATATTCAAGTGTTGGGACTCAGCATGGCTCAATTTTTCGGACATGTAACTGCACTAAAATGAGGATACAGGTGAAGAACACGCATAATTGTAAAGTGAAATCCAAATATGATTCAGAACTAAGGCTTTAAAGTTTAAATCATTGAATATCATTTAAAATACTTCAAACAAATAGTCTGATTCTCATGCAGATTTCCCCTTTTGGTTCTTCTAGGAGAAGAGTCAGTAATGATAAGGGTCAGGTACCGAATTCCATAACCATGATAAGGGTCAGGTAACAAATTCCATAACCATATCCATAAGTGTCAGGTTCGACCCATGTTGGCCCTAGAAGTGAAGAGCTGAGGTAACACAGACCAATAGTCATATTTTTCAAGTAGTGATAACATATGTGGATGTAGATTGACGGCTGTATAAATATTATGCATGTTGGATGATCTAATTACATCAGATGTGGCTGAATCTACTGTGCTTCTACGGTAACAATCTCGAATTAAGATCATAGGAGTCATATTTTCAAAACCAAGAGACGGAGACCAAAACAATAAGATTAATCAGATATCTAAAATCACAAAAGCCACTTCCGAATTTCTACAAAACACAAATTCTAGTATAAGTTTTACAACAAGTTGATTCTGAGGACTATTCAATTAGTCATATAATTATACGACTGATATCACATACAATATCTGGACTGTTTTAAAACCAAGGACATTGTATGCCAAAGACTGAATGTTCTATAAAGAGGTTGGGAAACCTTATTAACTGCTAATTTTACTCATTAAAATTGTACAAGATTAACAATCTAGCATTGCCAATTCTAGATATCTGCCAAAATGGTAGTAAAAAAAAGCCATTTCTATCAAAAAAGCAAATTAGTGTTCCCAACCTACACAAGATACGCTAACTCACAGCCATTCTCCATCCGTCGACACTACAAATAGGACTAGCCATCCTTATATCATCCCGACCATTAAGCAACCCTCATTTCTAAGTCTAACTCACAAAACAAAACACAACAAAAAGGGAGAAAAAAAAATCTCCTTGAGCCTGTAAAGTTTCCAAATGCCTATTATTACCTCCCAACTCGGCGTCCGAAGTTGGAAGATAACTCCAAAAACGAATCCAAAGCCTCCAGTACGTCAAATAGTAAGCATTTGCCAAAAACCTAAAAAGTGAGGTGAGATCATCAACACCTAGAAAAGAGGTTCATGCCTAGATCAGTAACCAATTTAACCACTTAGAATCTTTATAGCTAATGATCTACCATTTTGTGAATAGCCCGCTCATAATAAAGTCAAGTCTCAGATTTTAATACAAACCCATGTTGGATCATTCTAACCGAGTCTTAGTACTACTGATCGAGACTACTATAAAATTCTTACAGTACCTATGCTACCTATTTCACTCATCCCAGCAAATCACGGTTTGAGTGTATTCTGTCATGACGCTCGCATGGAAATATGATTCTATATATCAGACACTACTAAGGGAGTGTATTCATATTGAACAAGGCAACATTGTTGAAAACAACCTAGTAAAAACTAATTGAAATCAAAACATATAATTACCTCATCAAATCATTCATCTTTCCACAAGAAATGCAATAGAAGCTCCCGTCCAGCTGAGCAACAAGCCCATGTCTTGCAATGCCAGACCTTTCATGTTTAAGGGCACATTCCAGATGACAAGTCATGTTACATGAATCGCCTGGAAAAGGGGGCTCCGAGCTACAAGTCAGCCATATGCTAGGGTCCTTGTTATCATCATAATTATGACATACACAACAAGTGCACCTCTTGCAAAACACGTCGTCGTTGTTTAATTTAGCTTTGCAAGCAGCATTTTTGCAATATGTTGCACTGCCTAAATCACTATCGGCGTTGCAGGAAGAAATATTGGTAGCAGATGGAGACTCAAGAAGACGGGAAGGATTCTCGGGTTTTCTTGGCCTCTTAGAACTCTTCTGGAAAACTGAAGGTGAAGATGGCTCTTCAGAAACTACACTTTCACGATGATCGCCTGAAGTTTTTTCAGAAACAACTTTTAGGAGATGTTCTATGATTTTTAACTTAGTGAGACCAGTGTACTTTCGCTCCTTTCCCATCTCTGCACATAAAATTTGCAGAATGTCTTGGCGACTCCATGTTTGTAGCATTTCTGCGGCACCGTGTGACCATTTTGCTAATTCATACACTATTTCTCGTCTCCCCTCCATAGTCAACTTACTGCATTTCACTGGGTCCAGCATAGACCCTAATAACAAAAGAAAATCAAACCAAAAGAAGCCTAATTTGGAGTGTTTCGCAAAACAAACATCCGAAAGCAAAGAAAAATAAAAAAATTATTGTTGAATATGAGTCAGTCCTACATGCGAAACCAACACATTAAGCATATAATCGAATGTGGAATACACAAGTATTTGCGCAGCTCTGAGACGTGAGACAGTCTCAAACGAAACTCACTTCTACCAAAAAACCAATAATGAATCGTTCACAGATAGATCCTTTCAATATTGGTAAATGGCTTTTCCACGTAAAGACTAGTCAGCTACCAAACAGAGTTGAAAAGTCAGATTTCAAACAGAAACAACGGAAAGGCGACGTCGACTTCCAATCAATAAACAAAAGAAAACCATCCACTCGTGTGACAGTCAAATTACAGTATAAACAAACACCCATAAGACTTAGAATTACGACATAGCCGCGCCAGCTGCATAACAGCGATAACCCCAAGGATATTATAAGAAGATCCAATGGAGGTAGTTTGCCACCATGTTATAGAAAGAGTCATCAAAATGTATCTACCCAACCTAACATGGTTGACCTCCTCAAGATGCAACAACTAGGCAGTTCCACAAATTAGTAAGCTAAATTAGGTAGGCCCAATTAAATAAACCATAGATGCTAAATTGGCTTAACATCATAATCATCAAAAGGCAGTCAAATTGCAGTTTATATGGAGTATGATACTAAAGGCAAAAAAAAATTATCGATTTTTTTTTTGTGCGTGGAAAAAGAGTTGAAAAAGAATCTAGTAAAATGACCAATCTTTACAACAACATTACCCCACTGTCTCAATGCTCCCGCAAATTGCGGGATAAGGGCCAAGGGGGTCGGATGTACGCAGTCTTAACCTTGTATTAACAAGGTAAAATGACCAATTTTTGAAAAGGAAAAATACCCCTCATTTAAATCACATTAAAAATCCAAATTTAGAGAATTGATGAAAACCCAGATGAATTAAAGTCAGTAACTGAGATCCAAGTAATCTAATCACATAGGATTTGCATTAATAACCCAAATAAGCTAAGTATTTTAATTTAGTATATATTCATCAAAATACATTGATGAAAACAATAATAAAAAGAAGAAAATAATAGTAATAATGATAATAAGAGAAACGTGAAGTTACCCTGGAAAGATGAATCCATGGTTGTCCAAAATTTCACGCAATCACAGCCAACAATGATAACAAATGCCCTCCACTTTTCTGCACATCAAACAACAAATCGTAAGCAAAACATGAACAAAAACACACATAATGCATGAAACAGAATAATTATAATTTTTTTTTTAAATATTGGATGTAAAATATGGAACATATACCAAAAAGATTAGAAATTTAAGAAGAATAAGAATGGAATCTCCATGGAAAGCAATATGAAGCTAAGAATTAAGATGGGTCATATGATCATGGGGAGAATAATAAAGAGAGAATCCTGAGAGATTAATTAGAAACATGAACGAAGAAAACAAAGGAGAGAGAAAGAGTGAACGAAAGAGGGAAAAGTGTGAAGTACCAATAAAAGCGGCTGCATGTCAATATGTCATCTTCTTTTTCTTCCTCTTATTATTTCTAGCTACGTTCTTTTTATCTCAATCCCCATTTTCCCCATTTTTCTTTTGATCCTCTCCATTTCTTTTGTTAATCACTCGATCTAATTTTAGAAAGATCGGATGGAGTAGGAAAAGTTAAGTGAATGAAAATAAGGTAAATAATATTTTGATAAAATTAGATGAAAAGGTAACTGAAATCTAGAAGAACGTTGAAAACTGAAAAACAAACTGAACCTGAAAATATAACTCAAGATAAGAAGCTGATAAAATAACTGATTATATAAAAAATGTTTGGCAAACTAGCTGAAAAGGTAGCGGATTTTTGGTAAAATGACGTAAAAAGATATGATAATTATTTAATATTATAAATTAGAAGGGTAAACTGGAAGACAACTTATTTCAGGTACCTGAAATTTCAAATGTTACTATATGTAACATTTTATTTCAAATAGTTTATTTGGTTTAATAAGCTACTTGTCAAACACTTGTAAAAAAATCATGTAGCTGAAATTTTGGCCAAATAAGCTACCTGAAATGTCATGTCAAACATAGCCTTATATAGGAGGTGTATTAGAGAGGAAATGAAGATAAAGAAATGTAAAGGATCCAAATTGATTTTTCTATTTATGTTATAAGAAACTAAAAAAACAATGCATTTTCGTCTTATTTTATTTTGAGGTCATTAACTCATTGCTTAGCTAACTAGTTTTTGTGCGTCAAATTCACGGTTGTGTTTGAGTTTAATCATGTAAGCTCAGGCATATATGTAACCTTATTAATTCATGTTGACATTTTTGGTGTCTCGTATTGCACACTACACACAAAACTATTGCACGTGAATTATAGTTTGTCTTTTGGTGAGAAGTAGAACAACATATTAATATCCAATTTCACATAAATGAAGATACTACTCAAGTAGATGTACTCCGCATTCCAAACTAAACACATCATTTCATTGACATTATTCATTAATGAAGAAAGTCTTCAAATTTCCGAGCAATGTATAAGATAAAATGTAGTCACGTGGGATCTTGTTTGATTCGCCTTTATAAGTACGATAAGAATATCAAATTTGTATACTTTTTTATAGTGTAAAAATCAAGATATTTACGTTACAATTTGTGCATTGACAAATGTGTAAAAGAGAAATGGTGTGTTTGGAATTGAATGGAGGGAATAATAGTTCATCAATATATTTATTTAGAAAAAATAGTTTTTTATTTTTTTTTTATTTTTTTTTTGGTAAAAAATGTGAGTTTTTATATTAAATCAAAGATCAAGATATTTCAATCATTACATTTCATTTGATCTTCTACCCAATCTAAGTTTCTTTCTTATACTAATATATCAATCCTGGCTAACTATCCCCTATCTCGAGACTGAATTGGTGTAGACATAAGCAATTTAATACGAGCATGCACCAGTTTTTTTATTTCTTATACCATATTTTTTGGTCTGGTTCGCTTCAAATCAATCCTGCAGTTGTTTCTCTCTAACCAAATAGCATACCGGCATGTTGCAGTTACCATTCTACTAACCCTCTGTTGCAAATCAGAATAACCTGCAGTACCAGTATCCACAGGGAACTGCAACCAATTCTCTATTTGCTTCTTAAGTTTTGCACCATATCTACAATCATAAAACAGGTGCTCGTGTGTTTCTATACCATCTTCACAGATTATACAAGTGTTACTATCACATAAATTTAATCTGTGCAATTTCTCCCTAGTGTTTAAAGCCTCGTGATGAATCAACCAGCTAATAATTGAGTGCTTTGGAACACACTGATTCTCCCACACATCTTTATACCAACTTACAGGGGGTTCACACCCTTTAACGGACAGTATTCAGATTTAATACTGTAACCCTTTGCATATAACCAACTGACAAAAGACCTCTAACCTTACATATGTTCCTCCAGTTCCAATTAGAATCTGGAGGAGATGCATAATCATATATTTATTTTGAAAAAATAGTTTATCAGTGTAACTTCGAACTATTTAATTGAACATTGAGAATTGTTATAAAAAATTAATCATGTCAATTGAATAATTGATACATGCGTAGCTCATTTTTATCATTGACCAGTTTTTTCTTATATAGAATAGTAGGAAAGTACGTAATTGTATAATAATGTCACAACTTTAAGACTATCATTATATAATTTGAGAATATAACAATTAATATTTACATTATAACATAATGTATTTATTTGTTTTTGTTTTTTGTACATCAAAGTTTAGATTCAAGGGTAGGCCTTACGTAGTCCAAACATAATGTATTTATATAGTACACTTTTCATTTACATATATTTAATTTAAAAAAATAATAAACATAATTCCCTAAAATCCTACATTCCTATCATGCAAATATATCAATTTTCTTGAATTATGAGTAGTAAATTAATTGTTGAACATGTATTTGGTTTGTTTATTAGAAACTATGGATTTGTGTCATTGGGAAGGGTACGAATGGTGGTGAGCAGTGGTCGAAAGGGGCAAGTGGTGGGCAGGTTGTTAAGAGAGGCACGTCAAGTTAATAGTGGGCTTGGTAGGGATTGATAGGTTGTTGGTGGTGGGCGCGGAGGAGTGGGCGGGTTGGTGGCGCGATAATACGTTTCTATTTATTCTTTTGTTCTTTTGTAAAATAATGTCTACGTAATGCGTGACATGTTCGATCCTCTCTATTTTTTCATTTTGTTTTTTCTCTCGACTTTACATTTTTTTTATGTTGTGTTTTTGTTACTTTTGTTTATTTTTTTTGCCTTGGCCACCTGATTATCTTTTGGCTTAAATTTGTTTTTTTGCCTTAGCCACTTGATTATCTTTTGGCTTAAATCTATTTTATTTTGTTTATTTTTTAATTGTTTGAGCTTAGACGGGGTACTCTATGCTATCATCACAGTAGGATATTCTAATTTTGCTACGCTATTATAAAATTTGAAGACGTTTGAAAACATTTGGTGAAAATATTATTTTAGTAAGCTCTCTTTATTTATCCAATTTATTGAAATTAAAGGAGTATATAACAAATGAGGGGATAACATTTATAAATAACGTAAAAATGAAGTGATGTAATGTGATTTTTATATATTATATAACTTAATTTAACAAAAAAAAAACCCATAATTTAAAATTAAGTGTTTACTTTAAAAAAAATAAAAATTTAATATTTATTGTTCTTTAAATGCATTTATATAATTGGTATATATTATATATTTCTTTGTGGGTCAATTTGAACTACAAGCTCCATGGAGATAGTTGTTCAAACTAAGGGTAAGATTATTGGTGGGTCTTGAGCCAAGGCTCACATAAGTCTTGAGACAAGACTCGTTCGAGACCCTCAATAATCTACTCAAGTCTTGACAAAGTTTTAAATTGAATCTTGGAAATCCAAGACTCAACTTAAGACTCTACAAGAGTCTTGATCCCACATTTTTATAATGACAACCAATAAATGACTAGCATGTGTTAAAGTATTATTGTTTTTTTTATCTAAAACCCCGCAAGAAAAGTGTAGTGGAAAAGTAGAGTTTGAGATAAGTCTGAGGGATAATGTATAAAGTCCGAGCTGAGACTGAGGTGGGTCTAAACAATAACATAATATAAAAGTTAGTGGAAAGCTGATGTGAACGAGTCTTAAGACTTTGGTGAGTCTGGACAATAATCATACCCTAAGCTAATCCACGTGATGCACTCCAAAGGTTGAATAACTAGCTTGTAACTTTTTAAACTTTGCAAGTTAGTCCTTTTAATGGAATCCTTATTATCACTATCGTCGTCGTCGTCACCTCCGCCACCTTATCCACCACGACACCGCTGCCACTTCCACCATCATCATCGTCTTCGCTAACACTATTGTCACAACCATCACCACAGCCACCGTTATTGTGAGACATAAAACACAAACACTAGAAACTACGGAGTAATAAGAAGAAAAGCGAAAAAATGAAAAAAAGGGGAAAAAATAAAGATAATTTTCTCTTACATGCGAGACCCTAATCTTTCTAACTTACTTTTAGATCATTTTAGTTCAGCTCATATTAGTTCAATTCAGCTTAGCTCTAATAAAATTAACTCTTCAACTCCATTTAGTAAAGCTCTAATCATTATAACTTAAAGATGAATTTCTCCTACATGAGAGTCCCTAATCTTTTTAACTTAATTTTAGATCATTTCAGTTCAGCTAAGCTCCATTCAGTTCCCCTCAACTCAGCTCAATTCAGGTTAGCTCTAATAAAATTAACTCTTCAACTACATTTAGTTAAACTCAACTCTATTATGTACAGTTTAACTTAGCTAAGCTCTATCCAATTAAGCTCTCTTCACATGGCCTTGTGTTCTTAACATTTGTTCAACCTCACTTCCTTTACAGTACAAAAAAAAATTGAAAACCAGCTCTGATACACACTCACCGGACCCACCCCTCCCTCACTAGTCTACCACCAACCTATATCCTCCCTCACGTTCACTACATCATCACCCCTCCTCCCAACTATCGCACACTACCCACTACTCGGACGTTGATAAGGGTGAAGTCGTGTCCCATAAATCAATGTAAACCTAGCTCAGTACTAACTAATAGCTAGTGATAAGTAAGGTATCGAATCCACAAGCAGGCGGTGTAATACCTCGGATTCTGAGTAAAGGAACTCGGTCGAGTAGGCTGTACTCGTCCGAGTAAGTCGTCGGGTGTTTTGTGGCAGGCTGCTGCCTGTGAGCACTCAACCGAGTATGTGAGATACTCGGTCGAGTAGAGCATACTCGGTCGAGTATGTCTGGTACTCGACCGAGAGTCCGCTCTGACAGGTCATTTTTTCGCGGTTTGATTAGAATGATACGGGGTTATATATATTTCGTCTAAACACTTTCATAATCAGTTTCTAACCTAAAATATTTCTCAAATCACTTCCCCAATCACTCAAATCATCTAGCAAGCAAGATCTAGTCATTGTTGTCGGATTTCCACGTTCATGCGTCGGTGTATTGGTAAGTTCGCTTTTGCTAACTTGTAATTGTTATGTTAATTGATACCCTAGGTTGGGTTAGATTAGGGGTTTGATTAGTTAATTGTGGATGGATTGTGATGTAGAATTGTTGATTATCTTTGTTAGGTGACAGTTTCTTAGAGGAGCGGTTTTAGCTGCATTGATTGTATTGTTGAGTACTTTCGAAAAAGGTAGGGTTTTCCTACTCAGTCATCTGTATGTTGTTTTATGTTAATGAAAATGTGTAGTATTTTTTTGTGATGTATGGAGTATGGATTATTATCGTTGTTAGTATTGTTTGCGAAGCCATCGTCGGGAGATGGTCTTCACCCCATGTTCGCCCCTTGTGGTTCTCGTCATAAGGGGGATGTGCACATTAATGATCTGGGTTCGCTCGTTGCGATGAGCGGGGCTTAGATGGCAAGGCAGCGGTCTATCACTGGCGGTGTGGGTACCTGTTGCGATGGGTAACCTGGCAAGTCTCGCTGAGGTTCAGACAGTTGTAATGATGGATGAGTTTGGCTAATACAAGATGGTTATCATTATTGTATTTGTTTCGTAGCTTTTTTTTTTGTTGAGCAGTTGACTGACCTTGTTTTGTGTTGTGAACCTGCAGTGATCCATTGGGGAATGGTGAGCATATTTCTAGCAGGTTTGTTGGTTGAGCTTGTACGGGATGGATGGGAGAACCACGAGTCTAGCTAGCTTCTGCTATCACTATGTTTTAGATAACTTTTATCAGAGATTTGTATTTTGGTTTTACAGTTGAATTTTATCAGTTTTGTTGTAACCGCTTAAACCGTATTACTTTATTAAAATGTGTCTTTATGGTCTATTTGATGCATGCTACATCGGGCAACCGAGATGGTAGCATCTCCATTTACTAAGGTAGGCCTTGGTAAGACACTTTGGTAGATGGGGGTGTTACAAAGTGGTATCATAACGACGATTTTGGAACCTAAAACTAATGAACAAAATGAATATAGGGTGTCTAAATAAAATGAACTCGGGTAGGAGTTGTTTCGGGTTACCGCAAAGGTTTGGGAGACGTCCTAAAACCGCAACATTGCCCTCACAACCTCGAACCGGTCACTACGAAATGTGTCACGGGGATCGTTACGTGCGTGTTTGTATGTGCATGAGTAGATATTGGTACATTTACATGTTATGAATGATATGGATGAGAGTATACGTTGTGGTTGGAAGGAGCGTGAAATGAAGTAAGAATGGTTGAAATATTGGATGAGAAATGAATGTTGCATGTTGTATGATTTATTTGTTGGCATTTGTAACTTAGGAACATGTGAATAGGATGTAGCACTGCCTTATATGTTTATGGGAACGTGATGGGAGTCGGAATTGCATGATTCGGCCGAGTAAGGCAGGGTACTCGACCGAGCAGGAAATACTCGACCGAGTATCCTGGCATTCGACCGAGTAGGGATGTATATGATGTTGGTAGTAGCTAGTGGTTGTCACCACTCGACCGAGCGTAGTAGGAGCTCGACCGAGTGGGATGTACTCGACCGAGTACTCCTGGTACTCGACCGAGTACGTCTTTCATTATATGTTGATTAGCTATTGGATGTTACCACTCGACCGAGCAAGTAAGGGGCTCGATCGAGTGTGCGAAACTCGACCGAGTACTTTTGGTACTCGACCGAGTGTGTTTTTGGTTGATCTTCTGATCAGCTACTGGAGTCTGAGACTCAGCCGAGTAGTTTATACACTCGACCGAGTGATATGTACTTGACCGAGTACCTCCGTGTACTCGACCGACTACATCTTTGGCGAATGTGATTTTATTTTGAGCCGTAGGCTACGTGCTTAAGTTTATCCTGGTTTTTGAAGCTCAAATATGCCGCCAAAGAAATCTGCCGCTTACATCCAGGCTTCAGAGATAAACCTAGATGAGATTTCTCGGATGATCGAGTAGCATGAGGCGTTCACTGAGGACTTAAATAATGTGGGGAGGGGGAAGTAAGTAGTTGTGGATGTTGGTTTCATATACTGTTTTATAGTTATACTAATAACAAATTTTAATTTACTCTTAAATTAAACTAGTGGATCTAGTTGCATGCAAACTAAATGATGAGAAAAACAATTTCTTATATATAAAAAATGGACGAAATTCTTGGGCACCAAATTAGAACTCCTTCCTAATTTGGTTCTT
>VHZZ01002935.1:49921-63824 GCA_009801015.1 Silene noctiflora | reverse complement strand
ATGTGATCGCACTATTGTCGAGGACACATACTCCAACAGTGGATGCCTCCAAGATGAACACCACTAATTCCCGCTTCAACCATACCACTTATGAGGGCACCGAGGAGCCCAAGTTGCTCGACAACTGGCATAGGGAGATGGAGAGTGTACTAGAGGTTGTCAACTGTCCGGAGGATATGAGAGTAGAGCAGGTCGCGTTCTACCTGCGAGATGAGGCTGGGGTGTGGTGGCAACGTAAGAGGGACAATGCGCGCGAGTACTACAAGGACTTAGGTAGAGCTGGGATTCCGTGGGTGACAAGGCGGTCGCACACCTTGCAAAGATAAATTACCCTAGACTTGGCTAAAAAATAAATGTAGTAAGGTGGGGGTCGAACCACAGGGAAACGGGAGTTACTTTACGAAATGCTATGGTTAGGTTCCTATAAAGATCGGGTTACTTTTTTTTGTTTGGGTTTGGGTGAATGCAACGTAAATGAAATGATGTAAAATTAACAATAATAATTAAAGGAGTCTTGGGGTGTCGGGTTATACATGCATAGAAATACGATTCATGTTAAACTAGAAATACATAATGAAGATAAATATTTAGGTCTATTGACAACCACCTCTCGATATTATTGTCGACCATAGAACGGGTTCTAACGAGCTTTCGCTATGGCTAGGTCGGTCTACTACACAATGCTTAGTCTAATTCAAATCTGTGCCTCTCGACTTATAGAATGAATTAACATATTTAACCAAAGATTAACAAATACAATGCAAGCATGTGAAGAAACAAATATGCGACATTATAACATTCTAATTTAACAAGATTAAACAACAACTAATGCATGGCTCCCCTAATCCCTATACAAAAGGTAACTACTCACTCATAATGCAAGTAAAACTAACTAAGAATGAMATACTTTGCATAAACATGATGAATAGAATATAATAACTAATAGGGAAATAACATAGGTAATTATAAACTAAACTAAATATTAATAACAAGATGAGAAACTAAAAATGAAATGCTAATGAAGATGTAAATAGTAATGCTTTGATAACTACTAGAATGTAAATAGTAGAACAATAACATAAAGTAGATTAATATAAAATGAAATCTAAATAACTAATAACTAAATAACAAATTTAAAAAATGATAAAAAAATGAAACTAATTAGGAAATGATAATTTAAATACTAGAATGAAATGATTACCGAAATGAGATTGCAACTTGAGAATAAAGAACAATGTAAAACTAAAGAATCTGTATTGAAATTGTAAATGTAACTAAAGGATTGTTTTGTGATTACAAAATGTAAATGTAAACTAATTTCTGAAAACTAAGTAGAAAACTAAGAGAAAGATTAAGAGAATAAAATGTGTAGAGTGTAAAATTGATGCTTCACAAGGTCGGGATTAGCTCCCCTTTTATAGTAACTAAGGGGTGAAACGTAAATAGCATGAGAGGGTTCACCCTGATTGGGGACAGGCCACCCCGATCGGGGACGTGTGAATTCCGGTTTATGGCCTTCAATACTTGATTAAATGCTCGGGGAATCCTATGCTATGCTTTTAAGTGCCCTTTAATCACCCGACTTATTGCAAAATGTGGAATATTAAGTACACAACTCCACATCAATTATTTGGACTTTATTCTTTGGGCTTCCTTTCTTTTTTGTTTACATTTGCCATTTGATCAATATTAACTTTGCACTTTGGGCCAGTCTTCCACATTTTATCATTAATCCAAATTGTTTTGCTTGCATGATCCAAACATGATCCAATCCAGTGTCCACTTAGCTTCGTGAACTCGATATTTGCACATTTGACGGGAAATAGCTACCGAAAGATACATTTCCCACAAAATATACTAAACACAAGCAAAATACCTAGAACACGGGATTAGCTCAATAAAACACTAATAAAAGTGCAATAATCAAGTAAAACCGAGCTAAAATAGGGGGATAAATCGTATATAATTTAGACACATCAGTGGGCTTAGTTCAAAAGAGATATGGGGACTCACTTTGTTCCCGAACATGTCCGTAGCAGACTAAGGGCCGAGTTTGGTACCTTTACTATGACAGATTGTATGACTGTGGCTGAGTATTATCACAAGTTTAACGAGCTGTCGCGCTATGCGGAGGACATGGAGCTGAGTCAGCTGATTTTGGCTCTCCGTTTCGAGAAGGGGCTATCACTGAAGATTTTGGAGAAGCTACCTACTGGAGTGATCTCTGATCTGACCGAAGTGTATGATAGGGCAGGGCATGCTGAGAGGTTGGTTGATATGGCCAAGGAGGTTAAAGAAAAGAGAGGAGGGAAAAGAAAGGACGAGAGTGAGAGTGGTAACCAGTCTAGCTTCAAGTGTGGTAACCACAACCAGACTAAAGCTTATTCTGGAGGGTTTGGTTTCAGAGGGGGATCTCGTTTTGGAGGGAGAGGAGGTCGGAGCTCTAGTGACAACTCTACCTTGCAACGCTTAAATTGTGGTGGGATAGGCCACAAGAGATTCGAGTGTAAGAGTGCTTGGGGGGAGGCTTCTCGCGATCTTATCATAGGAACTATTCACAGGCGCCGAGTTATAGTATGGCGAGTAACAGGTCAGCTGGATCATGGCACAGTCAGGGTGGTTAGAGCAACAACAATGGTGGCTATAACCACAACAATGGTGGAGCATATCAGCGCCCGAGTAATAGTGGGAATAAGACTTCTGCGACCAAGCCTACTACATTGGCGACTACGGTCCAGAGAGGAGGTCAAAAGAATGGTCGCAAACTATTTATGATGGGTAAATAGGCAGCTGAGGAAGATGCGCAAGTCGTCACTGGTACTTTTCTTGTTAATCATAAGCCGACTTTTGTTTTCTTTGATTCCGGGGCTACTCATTCGTTTGTATCTAAAGGTCATTCCTTAACAATGGGTTTGGGGGAGTTTGAAATGGTTAAAGACAAGGTGTTTATATCTTAGGGGGAGTCAGTGTCATGTCATAAGCTGTATAAAGGGGTATCCATGGTGGTTGGGCAGGTAGATTTACCAGTTAACTTACTTGAGTTCCCTATAGATGGGTTTGAGGTCATAGTCGGGATGTATTGGTTGGGTAAGTATGAGGCTAAGATAGACTGTCGACAGAAAAAAGGTGTCTTTGAAAGGTCGAAAGGGAATTAAAGTGTCATACCGAGGGTTCATGGTGAAGCCCAAGGTAAAGATGATTGCAGCTATGACTTTAAGGCCGTACATGAGGAAGGGGTGCCCTATGATCTTATGCCATGTGAGAGACATGTGGGTTGTAGAGCCTACATCAGCAGATATACCGATGGTTAGTGAGTTTGGGGATGTTTTTCCGGATGAAATACCGGAATTACCTCCTAAGAGAGATATCAACTTCAGTTTAGAGCTTAAGCCATAGACGAGACCTATATCTAAGTCCCCGTACCGTATGGTACCAAAAGAGCTGGAGGAGTTGAAGAAGCAGCGGAACGAGTTGTTAGATAAGGGATATATTCGACCTAGTGTATCATCTTGGGGGTGCACCAGTGCTATTCGAGAAAAAGAAAGACGGTAGTATGAGGTTGTGTATCGACTGAAGAAAGTTAAACCATTTGACCGTGAAGAACATATATCCTTTACCGACGATTGATGATCTCCTTGACCAGTTGAGTGGAGCTTGGGTCTTTTCCATGATTGAACTAAGATCGGGTTATCATCAACTGAGGATTGCAGATGAAGATATTCCTAAGACGACTTTTCGGTCACGGTATGGTCATTATGAGTATGTGGTGATGCCTTTTGGGTTGACAAATGCGCCAGCAGTGTTTATGGACCATATGAACCGGGTCTTCAGTCCGTTCTTGGATAGATTCGTGGTGGTTTTCATTGACGATATCCTAGTCTATTCCAAGACTAAGGAAGAGCACGAGGATCATTTAAGGTTGGTTCTTCAAACCTTGAGGGACAATCAGTTATATGCTAAGTTGTCCAAGTGCGAGTTCTGGTTGGAGAAATTGGCTTTTCTGGGTGATGTGATTCCAAAGACGGTGTAGTTGTGGATCCTACTTAAATCAAGGTGGTGTCAAACTGGGAAGCACCAAAGAATGTTGCTGAGATTCGGAGTTTCTTGGGTTTGGCTAGGTACTACCGGAGATTCGTGAAAGATTTTTCCAAGATTGTTAGGCCTATGACAGCTTTGATGAGGAAGGAGACCGGATTTCAATAGGATGAGAGTTGTGAGACGGCGTTCCAAATCTTAAAGGAACGTCTGACTACAGCTCCCATCTTAGCTTTGCCAGAGGGGAGTGAAAACTTCGAATTTTATACCGATGTTTCGAAGAATGGTTTGGGGTGTGTCTTGATGCAAAATGTGAAGGTTATTTCCTATTCTTCAAGGCAATTAAAGCAGTATGAGGAGAACTATCCTACCCATGATCTAGAGTTGGGTGCGGTTGTGTTTGCTCTGAAGATTTGGAGGCACTATCTTTATGGGGCGACCCTTAAGGTGTTTTTTTATTACAAGAGTTTAAAATACATCTACACTCAAAGGGAGCTGAATATGCGTCAGAGGAGGTGGATGGAGATAATTGGGGACTATGATATAAAGATCATATATCATGAGGGGAAGGCCAATGTAGTTGTTGATGCCTTGAGTAGGAAGAGTGTACATTCGTTGTGCACGGCCATGTCACTAATGAAATTGAAAGATGAGATGACTAAGATGGGGATCCATATGATTCACAAGGGAGATGCCATTAAGGATTTAACAATTGAGCCTGAACTGTATAATGACATCAAGGGGAAACAAGAGCTTGATCCCAAGATTCAGGAGTGGAAAATGAGAGTAAAGACGGGTACTATTTCGAGGTTTTTGATCCATGCAGATGTGAGTGTCCATTTTGATGGGAGGTGGTGTGTGCCTAATGATGCAGAGTTGAAGAAACTGATTATGACGGATGTAATACCCGCCCTGTTGGGGACCCGTTGACTGACCTTAGGTACCTTTGACCTCGATTAGATCCTTTGACAAGACCAGATTTGGAGTAATATGATATTTAGGACCCGGAACTCGACCAAGTAAGGGTCACTCGGCCGAGTGATGGTGACACTCGACCGAGTGCGGCGTACTCGGTCGAGTACGTTCAGTACTCGACCGAGTGGCTCGTCGTCAACGTAATATAATGATACGCGGAAGTCGTGACTTAAATCATTTTATTTTATTTTATTTCGTCTTCCCCAAACCTAAGATCAGAGATGCTTCTTTCCCCTTCCTCCTTCCTCCATATCGCCCTTTTGAATCCTTCACCTAGGAGACCACCATGGGAGCGGACGTACGAGTTGAGGTGCGGCCTTGTCGTCGGTCATTTGAGTTAGGTAAAGTCACAATCATCATTTGTAGTTTTGGTTATGGTTGTGATTAATAGTGATAGGACCGTATCGTCGTTGTAGGTGTTGGTGGAGGTTGTCCAGCGTGTGTATGTGACAGTCGGTGCTTGCCTAGAATCGCTAAAGGTAGGGTTGCCCAACTCAGTTGACTGGTTAATTGATTATAGGATGGATGTGTAGTGGTTGGTTGGCGTTATTATTATTATTATTGTGATTGTGATTATTGTTGGTTTCGGTTGTTAGTATTGTTGTGGAGCCATTTTGGGAGATGGTTCCAACCTCATGTTCTCCTCCCGTGGCTCCCGTCACAAGGGGGATGTGCACATTAATAATCTAGGTTCGCTCTTTGCGATGAGCGGGGCTTAGGTGGTACGGCTGCGGTCCCCACTGGCGGTGTGGATAAACTGTTGCAATGGGTAATCTGGTAGGGCTACACACCTTGGTCTGTAGTTGGTTACAGGTTACTTTTGGAGTTCGGAGGATTGTTTGGTTACTATTGATGGATTGTATGGTTTATGTATATCTTATGTTGGTTATTTAGTTGACTGACCTCGTTGATGTTTTCAAAACTGTGGTGATCCATTCGAGGATGGTGAACAGTTGGTTTAGAAGGTGTTGACAGCCGGAGCATAGCTGGGTTTTGGAGGGCGTGTTGCATCACGTTGAGTTTTAGCGGTCGGATAGTCCCACTTAGTTTTTTTTTCTGTCTTTTGTTATCAGTTGTATCACATAACAGTTTTGAGTTGGTCTTGTAATAAAGCTTTGAATGTTTCTTTATTAACGTCTTGATATAATTTACCTCGGGCAACCGAGATGGTAGCGCCCTTATCTCCTAGGGAAGGTCTTGTTAAGGCTCCTTGGTAGATAGGGGTGTTACAAAGTTGTATCAGAGTGACAATTTTGAAACCTGTAACTAATGAATCTAATGAATGTAGGGTGTCAATTAAAATGAACCTGGTGTGTGTATGTTGGGAGCCCCTTATGTTTTATTTTGGGTGAAAAGGCACCCTCATTCCATAATCCCGGCCATAAATACACTTAAGCCAATAGCCTCGGGGTGGGATATTGAGTTGGAAACGAAGTATGTGCTTGTGTGCTAGATGTGATCTAGGTGCATGATAATATGTGTAGATTAGTGTAAAGGTAATATGAGTATGTGGTGTGTAGCTATCTTAGTAGTTGCATTTGTGTTGGTGTATTCAATGAGAGTAACAGGAACATGTTGCAAAGTATGTGATTGGGTATGTGGTTGACGGGTTGTTTTGTTTGCATAAGCAGTTGATAACGAGGTATGGAGATGGCATATATACAATATGTGTGCACAAGTTTAGACTATCATCGCAATAATGTGTAAGTGCCCGTGTTAAGACGAGGATTATTTTAATACCCGTCCTTTTAGGGACTCGTTGACTGACCTTATACCCGTGTTTGACCGTTGGAACCTTTGTTAGAACGGACCTTGAGGACTTAGCAGCTTTGGGGTTGGGGGACTCGATCTAGCTTGGGATACTCGATCAATTGGTCTAGTGACTCGATCGAGTAGATGTAACTCGATCGAGCAAGTTTGCACTCGATCGAGTAAGTGTGATTCAGTGTTATAGTATATATCGCGAGATCGTAAACTCAAATCAGTTTTCCTCGTTTCATTTCTCCTAAACCTAGATCGACGACACCTTCTCACCATCACCCCCTTTCTCTAATCCTTCACCATGGGAGCCTATCATGGAGATGGAGACTCGAGTCGGGTTGCGGTCTTGTAGCCGGTATGTTGGGCATAGGTAAGTCATCATCATCACCGTCATCCTTAAGTTGTTAGGGTTATGGTTGTTAGCAATAAGGGTATGTCCTTGTTGTTAGGTGATGTAGATGATGGTTTTCCAGTCGTAGGATCGTGATGCTAGTTGCAGATCGCTGAAGGTAGGTTTTCCTACTCAAAACTATTGATTAATGTTGTTTATGATGTGTAAAGATATGGATGATGTGATATTCGGTATGTGTGTGGTTCGCGAGGTGCGCTCTCGGCTGAGTGGAGTCATCTTCGGAAATGGCTTTACGCCCCTGTTCCGCCCCTTGTGGTTCCCGACACAAGGGGGATGTGCACATTAATGGTCATTGGGTTATCGCTCTATGGTTTTGAGCAGGGCTTAGGTGGCAAGGCTGCAATCCCCACTGGCGGTGTGGATCATCGGTTGCGACTGGTGATCTGGCAGGACTACACCTCGGTGTCAGTCAGGAGTTTAGTGATGTAATGAAGTTGGTGTTTGTATTGTGTATGCTATGTTAGTATGAGGATTCTTTAGTTATTGACCTTGTGTGGCTTTGTTGTGTTCTTCTTATGTGTTTTGCGGTGATCCTTATGGTGAGCAGTCAGTTCTAGCAGATGTTGATTTGGAGCTTGTTTAGGTGCTGGAGGGACGCGTCATCCACCGAGTCTTGGCATGATTAGCTTAGTATAATTTTATAGCCACTAATTGTATCTTTCTTTATGCCGAGTTTAAATATGTAATTGATTGCAATCGTTCTTTTATTGGCGTTGTGATATACTAGTCCTCAGGCAACCGAGATGGTAACACCCGTATCTTCTAGGGAAGGTCTGGGTAAGGCTCCTTGGTAGATGGGGGGTGTTACAAAGTGATATCAGAGCGACGAATTTGGAAACTGTAACCAATGAACCCAATGAACGTAGAGAGTCAAATAAAATGAATCTGGTGTATGCAGGTTGGGAGCCCCCCTGAATTAATTTTGGGTGGGAAGACGCCCTCATTCTAAAATCCTGGCCCCAATATGCTTAAGCCAGCCACTGCGAATGGGGACGTTGAGTCGGGGATTGTATAAACATGTGTGTTATGTGTGAGATATGTGTACAAAAGTAACGTCATGTGAAATTGGTGGTACATGTGGTACGTGATTGCTCTTATTATTGTATGCGTAAATAGGTGAATGGAACAAGCATGGTGTATTAGATGTATGTGTGTGATTATGCGGTGGTACGTATGTTGGGTAATCGGTTTATATGTTGTAATATGCGATGACGGATATGAACTTGTTATAGATATGGAATATATAGGTATGTAAATGGGATAGAAGATCGTTATATCTAATAGACTTGTATATGATCGGGTATGAGATGGAGTAAGTGTTACAATGTCTTATTAGGATGTTTTATTGTATGTTCAGTGGCGATAGTTAATAGCGTCGAAATGGGAGATAATTAGTGACGAGTTCTAGGTACGCCTTAGACTCCGAACGAATCACTGTTTTGCAGGGGTGACCAATCATCGCATGATTAGCCGTTGCTCGTTCTTGGTTAACTCGACCGAGTACAAGGCCAACTCGATCGAATGAGCCTAACTCGACCGAGTATATGAGCACTCGACCGAGTATCTGTAATTGGCAGAATTGGTGATTATTCTGTTTCTTAAGTACTCGACCGAGCCCTTTAACTCGATCGAGTAGAGGCTACTCGATCGAGTACCGCTGTTGAAACACGGGATCTTTAAAAGAATTTCGGGACTTATAACTTCAAATTTTCTCATTCTTTGCAACTTATTTCTTCAATCTAACCTAAAATCATCTCAAAAACCCTACTTTTTACTACAAAGCTTGGTGATTTTGTGTTCTTGTGCTTCCAAATCCCTCTAGTTCATCTTCTTTGATTCGATTTGCAAAACAATTCAAGGTAAACTCAGTTTTCCTCTTTGATTTTTGAAGCAATTGGGGAACCATGAATAGGGTATATGCTGAAAATTTCAATTTTATGTCTTAGTATTGCATAATAATTGGTCGATTTTGCTAGAAATACCTTGAATTTCCTTGTTATTGATGCTAGAAACTACAAACCTTGCTCAAAATTTTGTAACAACCGACCCGAATTTTCTAGGGTTTGTCCCAAATTTTCGATTTTTGCCATTCTAATTCATCTTTAAAGGATGGAAAATAGTCGGCGATGTTGATAGTATTACGTTTAGCACTTGATGTTAGCTAATGTCACCGGAAAATTTGTCTTAAAACCCCACCTTGTTGAGTACAAAAGTTAGAATTTTGTTCCAATTTCCTTGCCACAATCGGTATTTTAAAGTTTATTTTTGGTAAAACTTACCCGGATTCTTGTTATAAATTTGCTCAAACTTTGGATTTCGACATTTAGTTCATGTACTATGATTTTTTTTTTTTAAAAAAAAGAGCAAAGAGAGTTAGTAGGGTCATGTTGGTTATAATTTGAATGTTTTACAGAGGAAACTCGTCTTAAGCATTGTTTTGAGTATAAATCACCCTTGAAAATTCATTTTTGGATGTAAAACCCGATGTATGGCTAACTACATTGCTACAAATGCCCAGGAATGTTGCTACCTGACAACCGAGCAAGAGGAGTAGAGCAGCGTATGAGGTGGGAGAGGGGAGTAGTGGACCTGTGGTTCCGTCGGTGCCTCAGTATCCGACGATAGTTTTCCGTGACTTTGATCTAAAAGAGGCTTTTGTGAACCTGTTGGGGCGCACCTTGAAGCTCACAAGGTGTAGAGATACAGAGGTGTTGGAGACCTCAAGGATTGAGGTGGATGTGCGCTATATCTTCCAGGTCTTGGGTTTGGAGGGGTTGTATAGACTAAGGAAGCATTCGTACGACTTCCTGACCTTAGAATTCATGAGCTTTTTTGTTTATGATGTAGCTGAGAAAATGGTGGGTTTTAGGTTAATGAACACTAGCTTTAGTTTGACCTTAGATCAGTTTGCTGACCATCTTAGGCTCGCTCGGCCTAAGAATGGGCATCCTAGGGATGTCCCGCTTGAGAGTGGGGCTAGTACCTACCTACCCACGATCACCGGTAGAGCCGCCCCTACCACCAGTGCTATGTTGATCAACGATGTGCAACACGTGACCTTAAAGATTTTCCTTCGGTCCTTGACCTCTTTGTTGTATGGTAGAAAGGATGTGATTAAGCTCAACTCACATGAGGTTATGTTGTTGTTCTCGTACCTTAACCCCGCCCGGGAAAAGCGTTGGGCCTATAATGCACCGACAATAGTGTGCGCTAGCTTGGCCTTGATGGATAAGTCTTCGACCCGACACCTTAGTTGCGGCGCTATCGCCACCCGACTAGCCAAGCGGTTGATAGACTTCGAGGCTTCTCCTGCTTTTAAACCCCTGACTGTCGTTGTCCCGACTTTGGATAAGACCTACTTTATCCGGCAAAAGTGGTTGCGTGAAGCTGTCGGGTGGGGGTCTATCTTGGAGGGTGAGGAGTAGGAGTTGGATGAGGTTGCATGCCGCGAACTACCTTCCTGTGACTGAGCCGTTAGCGGAGGCTGCACTTGGCAGTGAGGAGGCCGACCTTCCCCAACAGACCTATCTGATCATCGATGACCTTCTTGAGGAGTTACCTGAGCCGGTTGGGGGAGCCCATGTGAGGGAGGAGGACCAGGGTGCTAGGGAGGGTAGGATACCCCGGAGGGCTAGGGAAATGGTTGAAGGACCACCATTTGTGAAGCAGGGACCGCCTCAGTAACAGTACCCCGGTTACCCACCTTTCTATAGTCACTAGATGCAGGTGAGTGAGCTCACATAGAGGGTATCGAACGCATTGGTGCTTCGGAACCTACATGAGATGGCCATTTAGCAGAATGTAGGAACCAACTTGGCCCAACCAGTGTGGTGGAGAGGCCCGGAGGATGACAATGGTGTATTCCACAGTTATGGGGTGGATATGAGCACTTGGGGAGTTCCGGAGAGCTACCCTTATGGATGCCTTGCACCATGGTGGACCGGCGGGGAATCGGGGACAATAGCAGCCACGGGAGGAAGAGGCATGGCGGGACCCTCAGGAGCTAGCACATCGGGGACTGGAGGTACCGAAGAAATGGAGGAGGACCTCAGTGACTTCCCTTGAGTGGTCGTTTTTATTTCATGATGATGTTATTAGACTTATGTTGGATTTTCATTTTTGTGTTTTGGATATTTGGATCTTTAGATATTACTTTCATGATGTAATCGGCCATAAGGCCACACACGTAACTAGTTTTCGTTTAGACTTATGGGTATATGATGATTTGGGGATATAATTCCGGAACTTGCGTGTTTCCTTGTTGCCTTGTATTTTGCAGGGAATTGGGAGTGTTCTGACCTGGCTATACTCCATCGAGTAGGCGGAAGTAGACCGAGTAGCTTACCCCGTACTCGATTGAGTATAGGCAACTCGATCGAGTAAGTTTTGTGCAGATTCTGGGTACCTCCTGATTCTTAAGTACTCAACCGAGTTAAGGCAACTCGATCGAGTATGGCTGTCACTCGATCGAGTACCAGTAGATCAAACGCTTAGACCGCTTCCTTGTTTGACATGGGATCATGGGGGGATGTTTTCATGAACCTTACGCTATTGCTATGAACAGTGATGATCACTTGTCTACTCGATATTTATATATGAATTGTATTTAAGGCATATGTGGTACTCTCGCTCATTGTCATGGTTATTACGTCACTAGCTTTTGTTTGGTGTTCGAGTCGGCTGCGATAATGTCATGTTGATGTTAAGTCACCTTTTAATTGACATGTATACCTTGTAATAACTGTGGGACATAGTAAAATCATCTTTGTGTTATAAGTTCTCACCCAACATACTCTCATGGATACCGTTCGGTCTTGTAATGTTGGGGGAGGGTGTATGACCTTAATTTTCTTTTGTGACTAAACCATGTTCGAGGTGAACTTCGGGGACGAAGTTCCTTTTTAGAGGGGAAGAGTAATGTCGCGCTTGAAAATGCTGCAAAACGTTGTCTTTTGAGTAACCTAATCGTTGTTAAATGATTTATGTAGAGTTATTTATAATAATTTATGTGAAGTTATATGGGCATTATTGACCGGTTACTGGCTCGGTTGTTGTCATATTTGTGTGGTTATTCTTTTGTATGGCGCTTGTTTTATTCTTTTGTATGGCGCGTGGTTGTTTGTATGGCGCGTGGTTGTTTGCGTGTGTTTGTTTCAATGGTATGATAGAGGTAATGGATAATGATGGTGGTACTCATGAAAAGATAGGATGATGATGATTAGTAGGCATATTTATGGTGGTTTTGGCAGGTCACGTTAGTAATTACCTCGACTTTGACTTACTTTTGGGCCGAGGCAGATTTAGAGTTGAACTTTGGGGACGAAGTTCTTTTTAAGGAGGGAAGACTGTAATACCCGTCCTTTTAGGGACCCGTTGACTGACCATATACGCGTGTTTGACCGTCGGAACCTTTGTTAGAACGGACCTTGAGGACTTAGAAGCTTTAGGGTTAGGGGACTCGATCTAGCTTGTGATACTCGATCGAGTGATCTAGTGACTCGATAGAGTAGATGTAACTCGATCGAGTAAGTTTGCACTCGATCGAGTAAGTGTGATTCAGCGTTATAGTATATATCGCAAGATCGTAAAACGAAATCAGTTTTCCTTTTTTCATTTCTCCTAAACCTAGATCGACGACACCTTCTCACCATCACGCATTTTCTCTAATCCTTCACCTTGGGAGCCTATCATGGAGATGGAGACTCGAGTAGGGTTGTGGTCTTATCGTCGATATGCCGGGCATAGGTAAGTCATCACCATCACCGTCATCCTTGAGTTGCTAGGGTTATGGTTGTTAGTAATAAGGGTATGTCCTTGTTGTTAGGTGATGTTTATGATGGTTCTGCAGTCGTAGGATCGTGATGCTTGTTGCAGATCGCTAAAGGTAGGTTTTCCTACTCAAAACTATTGATTGATGTTGTTTATGATGTGTAAAGATATGGATGATGTGATATTCGGTTTGTGTGTGGTTCGCGAGGTGTGCTCTCGGCTGAGTGGAGTCATCTTCGGAAATGGCTTCACGCCCTTGTTCCGCCCCTTGTGGTTCCCGACACAAGGGGGATGTGCACATTAATGCTCATTGGGTTATCGCTCTATGGTTTTGAGCGGGGCTTAGGTGGCAAGGCTGCGGTCCCCACTGGCGGTGTGGATCACCGGTTGCGACTGGTAATCTGGCAGGACTACACCTCGGTGTCAGTCGGAAGTTTGGTGATGTAATGGAGTTGGTGTTTGTATTGTGTATGCTATGTTAGTATGAGGATTCTTCAGTTACTGACTTTGTGTGGTTTTGTTGTGTTCTTCTTATGTGTTATGCGGTGATCCTTATAGTAAGCAGTCAGTTCTAGCAGGTGTTGATTTGGAGCTTGTTTGGGTGCTGGAGAGACGCGTCATCCACCGAGTCTTGGCATGAGTAGCTTAGTATAGTTTTATAGCCACCAGTTGTATCTTTCTTTATGTCGAGTATAAATATGTAATTAATTGTAATTATTCTTTTATTGGTGTTGTGATATACTAATCCTCAGGCAACCGAGATGGTAACGCCCGTATCTGCTAGGGAAGGTCTGGGTAAGGCTCCTTGGTAGATGGGGGTGTTACAAAGTGCTATCAGAGCGACCATTTTGGAACCTGTAACCAATGAACCCAATGAACGTAGAGAGTCAAATAAAATGAATCTGGTGTATGCAGGTTGGGAGCCCCCTTGAATTGATTTTGGGTGGGAAG
>VHZZ01002934.1:44582-60882 GCA_009801015.1 Silene noctiflora | reverse complement strand
AAAGTGCTAAAATGATTAGTAAAATAGAGATAAACTAGGGGATAAATATGCATATATAAAGTACTTATCACAGATACTCGGTTGAGTACTGAGCACAATCGGTCGAGTGAACTCGCTACTCGACCGAGTGAGCTGGACAGAGGGGTTTTAAAAACCCGTAAACCCCTTTTCTCCTATTTCATTCTTTCTTGTTCCTTATCTCTCCAAATTCTCTCTCTTCTCTCTAAAACCCTTATAAACACATTTATATGGGATTCAAGCTTGGATTAAGGGATTGTTCATCTTCTTCTCCATCCTTCCACCTTGTAAGTTTATATCTACCCCTTTTCTAGTCTTATGAACCCTAATTTTTGGGGGTTTTCAATCGGGTTGTTTAATTAGTAATTATTGTTAGTATATGGGTAATTAATAGGTAGTAATAAGGGTTTTTATGTTTTATTATAGTTTAGGATGATATGTGATAGTTATTATATGATTATTGTAGGATAAGATGATTTTATGAGATGGATTCTTGCCGACTTAGACTAGCTTATGGAGTATGCTAAAAGGTAGGTTAATCCTACTTGGTTTCAATAAGTATGAATGGTTTCATATGTCATTATTGTGTTGTTATGGCATTATAGCATGATTGTTGTTGGTAAATGTTGTTAGTCTCTTATTAGTGTCCATATTCCATTGTGTCATGATAATGACTCGTTAGTGTTGGTTTCATGATAGTATTGGATTGACATTATAACATGTAATTTGATGAGTTTGAGTAGATGGTGGTAATGGAGCGAATTGCATAATAACATGTTAATTGGGAATATGTCTTGAAGTATCTCTTGATTGTTGTGTCACATGAGTACTTGGCTTAATTGGCATCTATTTCATATGAGAAAGAGGCATGTTTGATGATTATAGCACATATGAAATATGTGTTGGCATATTGTATTATATATTATGTTATATGTTATTGTGGAGGAGATTGGCAGAGTTGTGGCAGTGATAATTGTTCTTATGGAGACGTAAGGCGGTTGGGAGACCGCCTTATGCTTGTATCGCCTCTTGGAGTTTCCCACTCCAAGAGGGATGTACACATTAATGGCTTGAGTCATGGAGGGACACGTGAGGTTGAGTCACGTCGTCTGGCAGGGGATCCGAGTCGCTCTCGGGTCCGGTACCACCGGTGTTTCCGGAGTACCTTTTACGGGCTGCAATCCGGCTGTTTTGGTAGGCGGTGTGCTGCGGTGTCGTCATCGGGTTGTGGGTACGTCTGGGTGTGTCCCGGTACTGGTGGGTTGTGGGTACGTCTGAGTGTGTCCCGGTACCGGTGTCGTGTGGTTGAAGGTTGTATCAGATGCATTTCATTGTCGTATTACATTATCATATTTTTCGTATGTCGTGTCTCATATTAATTATTGAAACTGACGTGTTGTGAGTTGTGTAAATTGTCATCTATTTTCGGGGTGGCCTGTGTCGGTCCATATGATATTTTTGATCATATGGGGAGCAGGTTTAGTACAGTGTTTGCTTGTTAACGTGATCGGGTTTTGGGTCGCGCTTTGGACTTGGAGCCTAGTCGGCATGAGATAGTCTTCTTAGCGAGTCGTAGTAGTATGGCTTGTATTTATTATTCATTTGTTTACATTTATGTAATTCACTAAATCATTATTTATAATAAAGGCTTTTTGTTGTATCTCCGAAATCACTACCTCGGGAGACCGAGATGGTAACGCTTTGATTATCTTGGCCGGATAATTAGGGATTTATACCTAGTGAGGACCCACATCTTCACATGAAGACCATTTGTGACTATTGTGATGCTATTTCTCAAACGGTTGTAACACAAGATCAAATTCGATGGCTGTTGTTTCCTTTCTCCTTAATCGGAACCGACGAGCAATGGTTGAAAAGCCTTGACAAGGCTACTCTTGGTATCGATTCTTGGAACAAGTTAGCACTCGCCTTTTGCAAGAAGTTCTACCCACCCGAGAAAACCAAAATGTTTAGAGCCCAAATCACCGGGTTCAAACAAAGGGATGAGGAGTCTCTTTATGAAGCTTGGGAAAGATTCATAGCAAGATGGTTCTCTTGCCCCCCATCATGGGTTAACCGAGTGATTATTAGTCTAACAATTTTGGAATGGATTGTTCGAAGATTCAAGGAATGTCCTCAATATGGAGTCAAATGGGAGGTTCGCCGAAGTTGATGATAACCAAACATGGGCTAAAATAGAAGAAATGGTGGTCCATAACTCCCAATATAGTCGGTCAAGAAAGACCACTAGAAGAGGGAAGCATGATGTGGACTCCGTCACTCAACTAAGTGGCGATTTGAGTGAAAAAATGTGTACTCACATCGATACAAAGTGGTATCAGAGTGACACTTTTGGAACCTAAATCAATGAACCAAAATTGAACCTAGGAGTGTCTAATAAAAATGAACCCGATATGAGTAAAATAGGAGGTCGGCTTTGGATGGGTAGGCGCCCTCATCTCAAATCTAGATCATATTGTCTCGGTTGGTCACTACGTGAGTAGTTATAAGTCGGGAAACGTGAAGTGAAATGTTGTATAATTACATGTGTGTTGTGATTGTTGTTAAGTTCCTTTTATGACATCTTTTTCCAATTGGTATACGATAATATGTGGAAGTGGATGAAATAATCGATGAGTATAACATGATTTTGTGAGTGGTTGTTATATGTCGATGTGTGAAGGCTTTGTGAAAAGTGGTGTGATTAGATGCTTACATGTGTGCTATAACAAGTGGATAGGATTCTTACATCAGTAGTTATTCGTGTGATACATGTTAATAAGTGAAAATTTGGTTGAAAAGAGTACGAGTATAACATGTGTCGGAAAGATTGTAGTGTACGTATGCGGTATGCTTGAGATATATCGGTTTTGAACCTTGACGCATATATATCATACACGAGTTCAAATTTTCTATTGTTACTGTTACGATAAGAACGATGATTATAATTGTTAGAGTATCTATGAGTACGAAGGTAATGTGTTGAGGACGGCAAGCATAACGTCGTATGAGCTAACCCGGGGCAAGTCACCGTTAGGCGGTGGATTCCCGAACCTCTTATTTTGTTGTCGGGATATCTTGTTCGAGTGTTAGTCAAGAATTTGAGAACTCACAAGACCACTCGATCGAGTGGGACTATCAACTCGACCGAGTGAGGTTTACTCGACCGAGTAGGCCCTTGACCCGACCGAGTGGACCAAATCCAGAAGTTGGTTCAGTTCTAGAAAATCCACTTGACCGAGTAGATCGGCCACTCGACCGAGTGGACTCGTACTCGACCGAGTAGACCGGCCACTCGACCGAGTTGACTCGTACTCGACCGAGTGAACTCATCCACTCGACCGAGTGGATTACACGGGTTGAATATGCTCGACTAAAACACACTCTTGCCTCCTCATTTAACTCTTATCCTCATATATTCATATCTTCATCACTTTTCTCACCAAAAACCCCAATTGTTGTTCTATTAGCTTGGAATTCATTTTATTGCTTCACTTTTTTTCCTCTCATTCCATTAATTTAACAATGTAAGCTTATTTTCTCCCTTTTTAGTTTTCTCCAATTTGATTTTTCTGTAGTACTTAAGTTTTTGTAACTAATTAAATGTTTATGCTTAATTCATGATAGTAGTAATCTTTTTCCACCATTGTTGTTGCTAAAAATGAATTTCTTATGTTAAGCTTTGTCCACCATTATTGAGCTCGAAAATGGTGATGTTGAGTCAATAATTGAGTTTCTTGTGTTTGTTGTTGGGTATAGTTGATCAACAAAGGCCTAACCTTTGTTGTTAGTCATATATCTTTCCTTATATGTGAGAAAATTGCGTCTTAAAATTGTCTTAATTTTTTTCGGATTTTAAGGGAGACCATGCCCAAATTTTGATTTTTATGCATAAAACTTGGTTTAAGCATACTATAAGACCACCATTTTGGCTAGTAATACTATATATTGTCTTAAAAGTGAAATTTTCGTCTTAAAAATCTTGTTTTGGAGTCTCAAAATACCCTTAGTTCATGACGAAATTTTGATGGTTACGTCTCAAACATGGTTTAATGACATCGTCAAGCAATAATCTCAATGAGTGTTAACAAGTAAGGTTAAGATGAAAATTTTGTCTTAAAATGGGTTAAATTTGTGTACATGGTAGTGACTCAAGGAGTCAACTATCGATTTGTATGCTTCAACATGCCTTGTTTATCACTTGTAATGATGATCCATCACTACCAAATTCTTTGAGACCATATATTGAGAAAGTTCCCGTTTTAGAATTTGTAAATATCCGAAAATCTCGTCACAAACACACTTAAATTTTGATTTTGTACTCTTATCATACTTCACTTGTTCAATATCGTCCTAATCTTTGGTCATAATGTCTTGTGAAGTCTTACATAAGAGATTTATCCGTCTTTATTTTTGAAAATGGGTAGTATACCTACCCGGATTTTGATTTCTTTCGAACTAAATATTGTCCTGATTGTGTTTTGTACCCTAAATGTGGATGGTAATGTCATGTATTGTCTTATATCGTGATTTATTTCCATCTTAAGACTCTTAAACTCTCGATAATGGGTAGTAATTGTACCCGGATTTTGATTTTGTACTTAATAATGTAGTTTAATTGTTCTGTAAGATTACAATTTTATTAATAATGCATGGTATCATCCTTAATTGGGAAATTTCATCTTGAATTTTCCCCAAAATTTTTCTACTTACCCAACATTCATGCCAGGTATTGATTTCATGTTTCATTATTGGTTTAATCGTGTCAAAAGCCTTGATGTCATTATACTTGTTGTGTATTGTCTTGAAAGAGAGTCATCATGTTGTGTATTAGTTTCAACTTTAAATGATTGTAGTACTTAAACTGGGCTCGATTAGGTAGTAATGTAAGTAGCGTGAATAGGAAAATAGTGAACGGTGATGGAATGTCTATGAGTGTATCACTAGTAGAAAAATATTTATTTGCGGCATAAAAAAACAGGCTTTTTGCGGCGTTTTTTATGTAGCAGCAAAGATTCAAAGCAACATGCTGCTCTTGCCCCCATCATGGGTTGACCGAGTGATTCTTAGTCCAACAATTTTGGAATGGATTGTTCGAAGATTCAAGGAATGTCCTCAATATGGCGTCAAATGGGAGGTTCACCGAAGTTGATGATAACCAAACATGGGCAAAAATAGAAGAAATGGCGGTCCACAATTCCTAATATTCTCGGCCAAGAAAGACCACTAGGGGAGAAAAGCATGATGTGGACTCCATCACTCAACTAAGTGGCGATTTGAGTGTACAAATGTGTTCTCCTATTGATAAAATGAACTTGAAATTCTACAAAGGTATGGCTAAGATAAGTGAAGCCTCAAATTCATCAAAGCAACAAACATCCCAACATGTTAGTGATATGACGGTAGCACTTCCCATTCCCCGATGGCGTTTGTGAAGGTTGTGGAACCATGGGAGACACTCAACTTGAGTGTGGGGAAACCACCGAGCAAGTGAATGCATTTCAAGTTTACAAAAGTGGAACCCCCTACTCAAACTTTTACAACGAAAATACAAAATTCCTTCCCAATCTTTCAAAGAAAAGCCCAAATGTTCAAAATCCAACACCATGCACTCCACCGCCAATGATAAATCCCACTCAAAGACCTTTCTACACTCAAGGATTTCAAAGCCAAACATCCTACAACCAACCCAATGACCAAGCTTTTGATGTTCAAAAAGCGGTTTTACAAATGCAAAAGAATCAACAAGACTTCTTTGCTCAAATTCAAAAGGATAGTCAAGTCAAGGACATAACCATCAAGAATATCCTTGCTCATAACAAGATGATGGAGACTCAATTGTCTCAATTGGCATCCTCAAGTTCTCAAAGGGAAAAGGGGCAATTACCATCCCAAGGTAACCCCCCCAACTAGGAATGAAACTATCAATGCCATTAAATTGAGGAGTGGTACACATTATGAGGGACCTAAGGAGCCAATCGAAGAGGATATTGTTGAGGGAAATGCTAAGTTAAGGGAAGGGATACAAAATGGAGGTTTGAAAGAAAGGATTGAGCCAGAATCAAGAAGAAGAAACACCAAAGTAGTAGAATCTACTACAAATGAATCATTGAAGAGGAGAAACGAAGAAAAGGGTAAAGAAATTGAAAGAGCCCATTGTGATCAAGCTACCCTTTCCAAGTCGTCAAGCTAAACCCAAAGTTGATGAGCAACTCAAGAAGTTCATGGAAATTGTGGAGAACTTGGAAGTTTCAATCCTATTCACGGAACTTATCACTCAAGTCCCGGCCTATGCGAAATACATGAAGGATATTCTTACCATGAAGAGGTCCATTAAGAGGTCGGAGACTATTGCCTTCACCAACAATAGTAGTACCATCATTCAAGGAAATTCACCACCTAAGCTTAAAGATCCGGGAAGCTTTTCTATCCCATGTACCATTGGAGATACCACTATTGACAAAGCACTATGTGACCTAGGTGCTTGTGTTAGTGTCATGTCATACTCGGTGTGTAAAAATCTCGGTGTGGGGGAATTGAAGTGTACTTCTATGACATTGCAAATGGCGGACCGTACCATAAAGAAGCCACTAAGAGTATAAGAAGATGTGCCGGTAAGAGTTGACAAATTCTTTATACCGGTAGATTTCGTCATTGTGGATATGGAGGAAGACTCTAATATACCCATCATATTGGGGAGACCTTTACTTTACATCTTCGGAGCGGTAATTGATGTCAAGAACGATATGCTTACCCTTGAAGTGGGTGATGTGAAAATAACTTTCAATCTCGACAAGACAATGAAGGCACCACACTTGAATGAGCCATGCTTCATGGTTGACCATTACAATCGAAAGGGAGAAAAGAAGAAGTCAGAATCTTCTACTTAAAAGGCCACCAAGGATGAAAAACCTAGTGGAAAATATAGGGGGACCTTGCCCAATTGAAAGGAGGTAGACGATATTGAAATAGCTCTATTCGGAGAGCTAGGAGTCTTTACAAACAACAATACAAATGAGAACTTTCAAAGCTCATTTCCAAAGACAAGCACCAATGAAGGCCTTGAAGGCCAAAAGAATGGAGAAGGGACTATGCCTACCCATGGTCTTTTCAAATTAGGGGAAGAAGTAGCGGAAGTCAATGGCTTATGGGATGACGAGTTTGAAGGAATAATCAATCCCTATGTCGGAAATGTTCTATTCTCGAGCCAAGATCATGTAGCCCCTTGTCACTACGATTTTGACAATGGGAGGTATAAGAACGGAAGAAATGAAATGACGAGGTCAACATAAGACTTCTATCTTGAATGTGAGAAAACGTTCGGTTATTTATATGAGGTGTTGAGCAATATCAACAACATCCTCAACATGCCCCCTTGAAAGCTTTAATGGAGAAGAGTTTGGTGGAGTCCTACCTTAAACCATCATTTGTACTTATGCTAACTCTTTAACTTTCATTTAAATTCATTTCATTCTTTCAATTCTTTGCATTGCACTTGTTTGCTTTGTTGACAAGATTTTTGAACATAAGAGAAAGTGAGGGAGGTTACTAATTGTGTTTTGAAGTTTGTAGATTGATCAAACAAAGTGTTGGGAAGCATATGCCTAGGCTAAGAAAGCCTAAGGGCCTCACCCCAATGCTAGGAAGTTCGACAAAGGAAGCATCAAAGGTGCTAAAGACAAGTCCCCACGACTTGGCCTCAACTCGTGGGAGTTGGAGCAATAGGAGCAAGAGAATTGGTGCACTGCCAACAAACTCGTGCGAGTTCTGCATAACTCGTGCGAGTTGTTGGAAAGCTCGTGCGAGTCCTATAGAACTCGTGCAAGTCTCCCTAAGAGAAAATCAGCACTATCCCAGAACTCGTGCGAGTTCCCTGAAAAGAGAATCGGCAGTGCCCCAAGACTAGCATGAGTCCTAGGGAACTCGCACGAGTTCCCCTGTTTTGCCCGATTTCTACTCTACTTTTATACCATTTCCGTCCTTCCTTATTCATTCTTACAAACACAAAATCAACTCAAACACAATTTTTACCAAAACCCAAACTTCAAACTCACCAAATACTCACTCAAATTTATCAAGCTTAATCGCAATCTTACTTTTAGCCAAATCAAACAGCTCAATTATCAACATTTCACTCTTCTAATCTTCAAAAACAACCAAATTCAACTAACAATTTCTAGGGTTTGAAGAAATTTGAAAAATCCCCAAATTGATTGTTCTTGGAAGTAAGGGTGAGATAGAAGGCAAATTGTAGACTTGTTGATACATAGTACAAGGAGCATTAGAAATGGCAAGAACAAAAAGGCAACACCAACACTTCAAAGTCTCAAAATTTGTCCAAAAGGCAAAAGGTTATAGCATACAAGGCATTAGTAGTCCATGAAAGGGGGAGCAATGAAGCAATTGAGGTAGTAAAAGCTTCTACTACACCGGAGATTAAGCAACTCATTGATTTTCCGTAGGTAAACTTTGATTGATATTGCTCATATAAATGCTTTTCAATCCCTTAACAAGAAAAAGTTTTTAGCTACCAAATTTATTTGCAAAGATACCTTGACCAAATTAGGAGTACTAGACCAAACCGAGTCATTCTTAAAGTCTATGGGATTATCTACTTTGTTTAACATGCATGAGAAAACCTACCCTTTTCTCACATTAGAGTTCATTAACTCTTTGAAATTTCCTATGGAGGAAAGTATTAGGTATGTAGAATTCCGGCTTGAGAATGTCTCAAGGAGAATGAACAAGACGGACTTTGGCGAGGTCTTTGGTCTTAATAATCTACCTAGGTTCTCCAAGAAACCTCGTAATTTTGATGTTAGACCAATTTGGAAAGCTATTTCCAGACGAGAATTTACCTTCCACAAGGATTGTCATGCCCTTTATGTTCACCATCCGAGATTTCGGTATTGTCATCGTTTCATTGCTAGTACTCTCATTGCCCGCAAGGAAGCTAACAACTTCTCGGAGCTTGACCTTGTTTATCTCGAATCTCATATCAATGCCCACGAGTTGTATAAATCTCCTTATGATATAGTCCAACTGTTACTTGAAAGATGGAGTGACATTCAAAAGGTTAAAGATAACACGGCCTACATTGTTAATGGTGGATTAATAACAAGGTTGGCTACGCACTTTAACCCGAACTTCCAACATGGACAAGCCTTATAAATCGGTGAGAGGGAGCGACCTTCTTGACATGAATGCCTTGATCTACAAGTTTCATTGAGTCACTCATGATAATGTTACCGGAAAGTTCGAGTGGCTTACCAAGGATGCGATGCCGTTAACTTTGCCTAGCAAGATGTGCAGTATCAACGTGATTTGAGACAACTACCTTCTACCAATATCTCATCAAGGAAGGTCTATCCTTAGAAATCAACAAGAGCAATATGAAATCTATTCCACCTTTGTTACTCCACCCTATCTGTTTGCATTTCAAGATTTCACCGCCAACGACCCTAAGATAGTTGAGGGAAATGATTTTGCAACGCAACTATTGAAGCATCTTCATAGGGAAGCATACAAGGATTGAGTTAACGCCTATTACACCCAATATCCACCCTCCTACACATGTCTAGGCAAGGACTAATTGACCATAATTGTCCTTTGCCGGATTGGGTGGACAAGAGGGTATTCTTTCCTAATGCTCCCCAAGAAGAGGGGGTCGGTAGTTCAAGTCAAAGGAGAGAAGAGATTGTTTAGGATGAAGAGAATGGTGAAGACTCCAAAGATGGTAGCATTGATGATGATGGAAGTGGTGAAAGTGACGATTAAAGCATTGATGAAAGTGGTAGCTCGAGCTCCGATCAAGAGAGTGATGACGAGAGCACCAAAGAGTAAGCAAGTGTCAAAGTAGAAGACAAAGATGAGGATGACACACATGGATGATGATGGGTCCCTAAGCATTACCCTTATTCATATTTGTGAGTCTCCTACCCCTCCTTTAGCTTCTATTTTCACTCTTTTTCAAATCTTGTTACCTGTATTCTTTAACTTGTTCAAACATATCTCATGTCATTTTGAACCCTTCATGGCTATGAGTTTCGAGTCTAGCAACATTAAAGACTCGCACCTCGTTACCATTGAGGTGTTTTTACATATTTTTGCTCCCACCATGAAAAATCCAAAATTACAAACTTAATCATGCATTGCATTCATGGCTCATGGCCAAGTCTACCCCATGTTTTTGCACTAGAAATAGTATTTCATTTGGTTTGGGGAAGACTTGCTCATAGGCTACCCGTGTCAGTTTAAATTGGCTCTCCGAACAATCGATAGCATGCATCACGTAGTATAGTTTATCTTAGTTTGCATCACTTGTACATATTTTTCATATAGGTTTGCATGGTTAGAGCATTCATTCATGCATTCATGCACTTGCATTTTGCATTTCCTTTGCCCACTTTTTTACATTGAGGACAATGTCCAGAATAAGTATGGGTATGAGAATTATTATTCCAAAACTTATAAAAATTCGAAAAACTTAAAAAACTTAAACATGCTCTTTCCTTTTTCATAAAGACCTAAAAATTGAATAATTTCCAAAAAAAAAAAAAAAACATGTCCGTTACTTTGTAGTCTATAGCTTTAATATTGTATATACTTGTGTTTGTTACTCTTCTCACATAGGGACTATACCACATTCGAGACATCCCTAAGGGATGCATGAAGAGCCGCATGGTATGATCGTTCTATTCTCTTGTCCCTATTCTTTTTTATGTTAATGACAATGTGGTGAATTTTTGCATTTGCGGCATGTTTACTATGTGATGATAGGAGTTTGCATTTAGATTACTCGCCATAGTAGTTGTTAGAGCATGTGGATTAGACTTGTATATATATATATATAGTTATTGTAACCCCCATACTCCAAGGTACCTCATCAAGGACTACCTTAAGGTATAAGAGTGTTACCATCTCGGTTACCCGAGATAGTGAACATCATAGAAGCCATACTGAAACATAATTTAAAGATTAATTCATTAAAATGATTACAAGTCTCCAAAATGATTACATCCAAAACCAAAATATGATAAAAGTATAAAACAACAATATATGGAATCTAGACTAAAAAAAGACTGGTGATGACTTCGCCCTGCCAAACCCCGCAACACATCAGCATCGACATCCATCATCACCTGCTAAACCAAATGCTCACCATCCCCGAATGGATCACCACAGTTTTGAAAACATAAACGAGATCAGCTAACTATAAAACTATAATATAATACAATATATAAGCATCAACTGTAACTGTAACCAACACCTCCATAATCCATAGTAACCAGTAACCGACTACACACCGAGGTGTGTAGTCCTGCAAGATTACCCATCGCAACATGTAATCCACAGTGCTAGTGGGGACCGCAGCCTTAACACCACAATCCCCGCTCATCGCAACGAGCGAACCCAAGTCCATTAATGTTCACACCCCCCTTGCGTCGAGAAACACAAGAGGCGAACAATAGGGGTTAGACCATCTCTCACAATGGCTCACAATCCAATACCAATACTAATACCAATGCCAATACAATAACATCATCATATCTCAATAAAAAAGTCATAACATAGATCATCACATCATACATCCTGTTGTTCTATAACCAACCGAGAAGGAAAACCCAACCTGATAAGCAATCCAATCAATCACAACAAAAGGTCTAGAAAGCTTCATCTACGAAATCTCCTCCTAGAATAACAGCAATCAATTAATACAACAAAAAATGCAATCTAATCCCTAAAACCCCAAAATATCCAAACTAGGGTCTCATCAATCTAATTCAAAACCACAAAAGACTAAACCAATTAACTTATCCTGACGATTACGAATGCAACGGTGTGAAAAGCCTTAAAAAAATGATGAACTTAAGCCTCGGATTGATAGGAATAGAAGAGAAGCAGTTTACATTGTTTAGTTTGTGAAAAAGGTGATTAAGCTGTCCAATGAAAGTTTTTAAGTAAAAATACGATTATAACATGCTTTCGTTGTATTTATATCAAACCGCAAAAAAACCCGTAAGGAACCGGACACTCGGTCGAGTTCAAGTCACTCAACTGAGTAACACACAATCGACCGAGTGCAGGACACTCGAGCGAGTAAGCCACACTCGACTGAGTGTTAACTCACTCGCCCGAGTTCACAACAAACAGAACTCTGACAGACTGTTCACGATAGCTACTCGGTCGAGTACCCCCTACTCGACCGAGTAGCCTAAGACCATAATTATGATGTATTACAGTCTTCCCTCCTTAAAACGAACTTCGTCCCCGAAGTTCAAACCCATACCTGATAAAAACAACACTAATGCTGACCAAAACCGACACATAACGAAAACATAACCGAACTATGCCAAAAATGTGATCAACCAACCTGAAACATACTCAAAACTGACCCTGTAACCAAACATACCTGATATGAACCTTGATAAACCTACCCCCCTTAAAAGAACAAGGTTACGTCCCTGTAACCAAACATACCTGATAAAAAAGATATGGATACCGCTCCTTCATCGCCTCTTCCGCTTCTCATGTTGCTTCCTCGACATTGTGATTGGTCCATAAAACTTTTAGCAACACCGTCTCACCATTTCTGGTCTTGTGCACCTTACGGTCCAAGATTTCTTTTGGTACTTCCATATAAGTCAAGGACTCATCCAACTTAATGTTCTCAACCTCTAGTACATAAGAAGGATCACCCACATACTTCTGGAGTTGAGACACATGAAAAACATTATGCACACGGTCCAAAGCTGGTGGCAACGCCAATCGGTAAGCTACCTCACCATCCAATCCAAGATCTCATTAGGTCCAATAAAAGTCTGGCTCAACTTACCCCTCTTGCCAAAACGCATCACCCTTCGCATAGGTGACACTTTCAAAAGAACCTTGTCACCCACCTGAAACTCGATGTCCCGGCGATGCAAGTCGACATAGTCGTTTTGCCGATCTTGAGATGCTTCCATCTTCTGTCTAATCAACCATACCTGCTCAATCATTTGCTGCACCATCTACGGTCCTAAAACCACAGCTTCAGCACTATCATCCTAACATATAGGACTCTTGCACCTCCTCCCATATAAAGCCTCGATCGGTGCCACCCCGATACTGGTGTGAAAACTGTTGTTATAGGAAAACTCAATCAGATCCAATCTATCCTCCCAGCTGCCACCAAACTCCATAACACAAGCCCTCAACAATCCTCCAAGGTCTTGATAGTCCTCTCAGTCCGCCCATCTGTCGCAGGATGAAATGTCGTACTCATCTTCAAGGTAGTACCCATGAACTCCTGCAACTCCTGCCAAAACGTAGATACAAATTGCGCATCCCGATATGACACAATGTCTTTTTGTACCCCATGCAACCTGACCACAGTCTTCCTGTACCCATTGGCTAACTATAGTTTACTCCAAGTATCTTTCATTGGGATAAAATGAGCTGACTTCGTCAGTCAATCCAATATCACCCAAATCATATGGTTGCCCTGCTGAGTCCTTGGTAAACCACAATAAAATCCATAGAAATAGATTCCCACTTCCACTCAGGTACCTCAAAAGACTGAATCTTACCTTGCAGTCTTCGTTGCTCCCCTTTGACCCTTTGACAAGTCAAACATCTAGTCACGAACTCAGCCGTCTCCCTTTTCATCCCAGACCACCAGAAAGTCTTCTTAAGATCCTTGTAGAGTTTATCACCACCTGGATGCACTGAATAGGGAGTGCAAAGAGCCTCAGTCATGATCATCTTCCTCAGCTCAACTTCATTAGGTACACACCATCTCCCATCAAACCAAACACTCTCATCTGTGTGAACTGAAAACCTCGAAACTGTCCCCTTTTCTACCCTATTTCTCCACTCTCGAATCTTAGGATCATCGGCCTGCTTACTCTTGATCTCATCATAAAGGTCAGGTTCCACTGTCAAATCCCCGCGAGCATCCCCCTTTCGAATCATATGGATCCTCATATCATTCACCTCATCCTTAAGTTGCATAAGAGACATAGCAGTGCAGAAGGAATGCACTCTTTCTACTCAACGCATCAGCAACAACATTGACCTTCCCTTCATGATAGATAATCTCTATATCATAATCACCAATCAAATCCATCCACCTTCTCTGGCGCATATTCAACTCCTTCTGGGTATAGATGTACTTCAAGCTTTTGTGATCTGAAAACACCTTAAAAGTTGCCCGATAAAGATAGTGCCTCCAGATCTTCAAAGCAAATACCACCGCACCAACTCCAAGTCGTGAGTAGGATAGTTCTCCTCATAAGTCTTCAGCTGCCTCGAAGCATAGACGATCACTTTCCCATTCTGCATCAGAACACAACCCAACCCATTCTTTGAAGCATATGTGTATACCTCGAAGTTCTCACTCCCCTCTATTAAAGCTAAGACATGAGCTATAGTCAAACGTTACTTTAAGGTTTGGAACGCCGTCTCATAACTCTCATCCCAGCGAAATCTGTTCTCATTTCTCATCAACGCTATCATCGGGCTACATATCTTCGAGAAATCTTTCACAAACCTCCTGTAGTACCCGGCTAGACCTAAGAAACTCCGAACCTCAGCTACATTCCTCGGTGCTTCCCAGTTTAACTCCGCCTCAATCTTGGTAGGATCCACAGCTAACCTATCCTTAGAAAGCACATGGCCCAGAAAAGCCACCTTCTCTACCCAGAACTCACACTTGGACAACTTAGCATATAACTGGTTATCACGCAAGGTTTGCAATTCCAGTCTAAAATGCTCCTCGTGCTCTTCCTTAGTCTTGAAATAGACCAGGATATCATTAATGAACATTACCACGAACCGATCCAAGAACTAGCTAAAAACCTGGTTCATCAAATCTATGAACACTGTCGGTGCATTGGTCAACCCAAATAGCATGACCACATACTCATAATAACCATACCTCGATCAAAAAGTTGTCTTTCGTATGTCTTCATCCCGAATCCTGAGCTGATGGTACCCTAACCTTAGATAGATCTTAGAAAACACTCCAGCCCCACTCAACTGGTCAAAAAGGTCGCCAATCCTCGGTAAAGGATATATGTTCTTCACCGTCACATGGTTAAACTCCCTGTAGTCAATACACAATCTTAAGCTGCCATCCTTCTTCTTCAAAAACAGAACTGAAGTACCCCAAAGCGATACACTAGGTCTAATGTACCCCTTTATCGAGCAATTCATTCAACTACTTATTTAACTACTCTAACTTCTTAGGACCCATACGGTACGGGGCCTTCAAGATAGGTCATGTCCCCAGCTTCAACTCCACACTGAAGTCGATATCTCTCTGCAGTGGTAACCCTGGTGTCTCATATGGAAAGACATCCACAAACTCACCCACCACTGGTATCTCCAAGGCAGATGGATCCTCTATCCTAGTGTCCTTCACGTGGCATAGGATCATAGGATAGCCCTTCCTCAGGTACGACTTCAAAGTCACCG
This sequence comes from Silene noctiflora, assembly GCA_009801015.1. Taxonomy (NCBI): domain Eukaryota; kingdom Viridiplantae; phylum Streptophyta; class Magnoliopsida; order Caryophyllales; family Caryophyllaceae; genus Silene; species Silene noctiflora. The sequence goes on along the minus strand of VHZZ01002934.1, from coordinate 45,408 downwards.
CTGCAATGATCTTGACTTTGGGTTTGACCATAAACCCACGGTAAGACACTCTAACTCCCTTAGGCCTTCTTAAAGTGACATTCTTCTAGTGACAGTCTATAGTAGCACTATACCTCCCCTGCCAATCCTGAAGGAAACCACATACACTATGTGAACATACTGTTTTTATAGATTAACAACTTAATCAATAGGATCTTTATGCATGCACAACAAAAACCAYATAAGGAAGAATATATCACTTACATAGTATAAATTAGGCAATGAGGGCACAATCCAAGTCTCCTACTTGRTATTGTTCTTGAGCTATAATCACAAGGATGATCCTCCKTAAGGCCCCAAGWTTAGGAACCCTCTAACGGAGAAAACCCAAGAAAAGAATCGTCTCTATCTCTAGTATACGGTTTTAACTAGTCCATATAAGAGAGGACCTTAAATATCAAATAATAGCAATACTACTATAGTAAGGATGTTTCGGTTTTATTTGAATAAAAATGAACAACTAAAAATGTTAGATCTAATCTTTTTATTTTTAGAGCGAATATTTTAGAAGTTTTCACAAAACCCTAATAAAAAAATGAAGTGAATGAATAATGAAAAATAAGAGAATATAATCCTCTTATTTTCCTCACTTGGGCCGGCACAAATAGAGAGAGGGAAGGGCATGCATGCCTCACCTATTTTGTCTTCTCAAGATAATAGGTTTGCATGCCCTACAATATAATCATCATTAGGTTTTTATTAGTATATAAAATACAAAATACAAAATAATCACATTATTTGTTTTCTTAATGTGCACCGGTTTTAAGGTCTTCATTTAACCCATTTT
>VHZZ01002930.1:104114-126497 GCA_009801015.1 Silene noctiflora | reverse complement strand
CGCTTTTTGTTTTAACAACGGTATTTACCCGTTGTTATAGGCTGTATCTGTAGTAGTGATAAATCATATATAAAATAGACACATCAGTGATCCATTCGGGGATGGTGAGCAGTTGGCTTAGCAGGTTATGGTTGTTGATGTAGCTTGCGAGGATTGGCAGCGCTGAGTCACCACCAGTTTTGTTGTCTAGCTTCCGCCGAGACAGTTTTATCACTTTATGTTTCAGTTATCACTTTCATAGTTTAAGACTTTGTATTTTATTTTGGGAGACTTGTAGTTTCTTTACTTAAATTTATTGTATTTAAACTTGTTTCATTATAGTTATTGTGATGTGTACTACCTCGGAAAACCGAGATGGTAGCACCTTCATACATTGGGTAGTCCTTGTTAAGGTACCTTGGTGTACGGGGGTGTTATAGGGATCTTGTTGTTTCGAGTAGCTTATGGAGAATGCTAAAAGGTAGGTTAATCCTACTTGGTTTCAATAAGCTTAAATGGTTGCATGTGTCATTATTGTATTGTTGTTGCATTATAATATGATTTTTATGGATTATGAGTGTTGGCTTCATAGTGTTGTTTGGGTGTTCTTTGTGACATGGCTTTGAGTAGTGATATTGGTCTCATTTGAACATTGTAGTTTCACGATAACATGATAGTTAACATTCGTTGTTATACTCATAATATGTGAAGGTTGCATCTTGGTATGATAATGTGGTAAGGCGACCTGAAGAGTCGGTATGGTTATGAGTACATGTGTTCAGGTCATGTTGGTGAATCATGTTAATGTGAAAGAGTCACACTTTATATTCATAGTATTGTATATTGTGTTATATGTGATTGTGGAGGATGTTGGAGGAATTGTGGCGGTAGTACTTGTTGTTATGGAGACGTAAGGCGGTTGGGAGACCGTCTTGCGCTCGGGTCGCCTCTTGGAGCTTCTCACTCTAAGAGGGATGTGCACATTAATGGCTTGAGTTATGGAGGGACACGTGTGGTTGAGACACGTTGTGTGGCGGGGGATCCGAGTCGCTCTCGGGCCCGGTACCACAGGTGTGTCCCGAGTACCTTTTTATGGGCTGTGGTCAGGCTGTTTTGGTGGGTGGTGTTGTGGTGTTGTCACCGGATTGTGGGTACTGTGGGTGTGTCCCTGGTATCGGTTGGCTACGAAGTGGTGTGATTGGAGGTATGTTGTATGCATTTCATTGCCGTGTTGCATAATCATATTGTAACACCCCCTTCATACTCGACCAAGGTAATGGGAGGATGTTATCATCTCGGTTTCCCGAGATAGTGAATCAGAGATACAATTAAGAAACATTTATTATAAATGATGGTTTAGTGAATTACATAACCGAAAAACGAATGACAAATGTGAACTATAAAAATTACAAGTCGACTTCCATTTATGTCATATATGCTACGCTACTCGACTCCGAGTCCAAAGCACGGCCCAAATCCCGATCACGTCAACAAGAAATACCTGTACTCAACCTGATCCCCATATGATCGGAATTATCATATGGATTAACACAGGGCACCCCGGAAATAAGTGACAATTACATAGACACACGACACGTCAGTTTCGATAAATAATATAAGACACGACATATGAAATATGATTATGCAACATAACCAATATATGAATGAGACTCAGTTCCACCACCACCACACAGGTGCCTGGACACATCCACACGTACCCACAACCCGATAACGGCACCGCAGCACCGCCCACCAAAACAGTCGGACCACAGCCCGTAAAAAKGTACTCCGGACACACAGGTGGTACCAAGCCCGAGAGCTACTCGGATCGCCTGCCAGACGACGTGAATCAACCTCACGTGTCCCTCGGTAACTCAAGCCATTAATGTGCACATCCCCCTCGGAATGGGAAGCTCCGAGAGGCGACCTGAGCGTGAGACGGTCTCCCAACAGCCTCACGTCTCCAAAAGATCGAGTAACACCACCGTACACTACCAACAACCTCCATAAACACGTATAACACAATATGAATGACCAACACAATAATTCCAAGTTACCATACAATATGGCAATTACCGACTCATCATGATACACGGTCCCAATTACGATATGAATATCAATTCTTCAAAATCACCAATGGCATGATATAAATATACATTTCTAATGACATATGAATTTATGAAAAACATGTTATAATGCAATGACACTCAATAACGACTCACATGACCATCCAATTACATTGAAACAGAGTAGGATTAACTTACCTTTTAGCAATCCCGCTAAACAATAAAGCAACCAAATACAAATGTGCTCCTCCATAAAGTCGACACCTAATTAAGATAATTAAATATATAATTACTAACTAATCTAATTAAATTAAATATGAAATTTAAATAAACAAAACCCGTATTAATACGCTACACAAAACCCGCGAAAACAACTCCTAAGACCGCCCTCAAAACAGCCCCCAAACACCCTCATAACTCACGGCTAACACCACCAACATCACCGACGTGCACCCCCTCACTCCGGCCACCACTCACGCCCACAACACCCACCAACAAGAGCCCCAAAACGCCCCAACAACAACCATAACCGCAACACCTTCTACACCATACACATACAACACACACACTCCAAACACCACTAAAACAGTCACCACACCCCACCACCGTGGACCACCACCACCCCACACTTGGCCACGGTGGTAAGCACCACCACACGCCTCCCCACTACAGAAACAACGACCAACGACAACACAAACACAGCAAACAACAACAACAACAACCTGACAACCCTTCTTTTGGACCCGTTTTCTACCACCTAACGCCACACAAACCACCACCCACGACCATCACTGTGTTCCCCCAATAACCACCCAAAGCCTCCCTTAGTCAGCCACGAAACCAAGTTTAAAAATCCGTCTTAAGATGGGTTCAAAATAGCAATATAAACACTTAAGAGAGTCTCGGTCAAACCCGTTTTTTGGTGGTCAACGGCGGTCAAAGGTCAATCACGGTGGGTCACACGGTGGGTCCAAGTCGCAGGTGAGTGAAGGTATAAATTAATTAAAGAGAAACGGACTATTATTACTATTATTATTATTATTATTATTATTATTATTATTATTATTATTATTATTATTTAAAATAAATGAAAAAAAAGGACATTAAATCTAATCACACTTCAGGCAATGCATCACAATCATAGTAACAGCAGCCAGCAAGAGCAGAATGTGACAATACAATCACAAATTCACAACCACCACCTAAACAATCCACCTGAACAATGATGCTTCTTTTCTGTTTTCCTGCCAAACTACCCATTTTCTCGAATACAGCCTACAACTAAATGATAAACAAGGAACCCATGCGGCCATGCATATCTATCCCGTTAAAATAACATGTCTTGCACATAAATATATGTTAACAAAAGGACTGAAAACTGAAACAACAAAAACATTTGTATTCCTTTTGGTGGGAACCGGTCAATATCACTTTTCACTATTGATGTGCATTTCTGACAATCTTCGAGGTACATGCTCCACTTTTTCAGCATGCTCCCTTCGTTTAAGTCAATTACCTTACTCGGCTACTCTCTCTCTTCAAATCCAAATGCACCCGAGATTTTAAAAATATGAGTTACTTCCTCAATTCAACTTCACTCTACCACTTTGCTTTTTCACATTTGTCAATGCATATTTTACGCGCTAAATATCGTTAACTACATATTTGCAAAAATTATAAAAGTTAGATATTTGTAATGTATCGTAAAGACGAATCAAACAAGACCTCACCTGAATATATTTCCACGTATGTATTGAGAGAAAATTGAAATTAAATACTTACTTGTAAATAGTGTACAAAAATAAAAATGGTTGAGTGAAGTTGAATGGAGGAAGTATATGAGAAATTGGATTTAAACGGAAGGATTACATTTTACTCCGTAAGTAGTTCAAGTAAAATGTGGTAGATTGACCGAAATGGAAGGAGTACATTTCTTGTGTTGTGATCAGGATCATACAAAGAGAAAAACACAACATTGTAGCCAATTTGCAATGATATGAACTAATCATAATACACCACCAGAAATCATCGGGAATGAATGATACAAGATCAAGGTCTCTTACTAAGTTACTAGTCAAGAATGATAAACCTTTACAGCTTTTACATATAAGATACTTTACTAACATAAAACTGCAATTTTATTGTTTCAATTAAGTTCAAAGAGAGAATGAACCACAACTCTATCCATCTAATGCCAAAGAGATGGTAGTTACATATAAGAACAAGTAATGTAATTGACATTGGCACCAGGAAATCGAAAGAAATAATTACTGAATCTCGATGAAATAACTGAGAATGACTAAAGAATCCATCGGCATTCAGGAGCAACAACCAGGGCATCGAACCAATCCATTCTCATTGCAATCAGGGCACCTCCTCGTTCGTCCTTCCTTTTCCTGAAATACCTTCCGGCTGCCATTACAATGTGAACACAGAACAAACCTTGCATCACCACAACTCCGACAAACTGACCCACAATCCTTTGTCGGACATCCTTCAAGAATCTTCTCCAATTCCCCGGTTTCATGCAACAGTTTGATATCATCAGCACCCCCTATATGCTTCCCTCTTACAAAGAGCTGCGGCAAACTCATAGCCTTTCCGGCAAGTGCACTCTGCAATTCCTTCCTATAGCTCGAATCCATCGAAATGTCTTTCTCATCTACCACCACCCGAAACCCTCTAAGTATCATCCTAACTGAGGAACAATCTTCAAAGGTCTTCCTAATACCCCTCAAACTAGTAAAATACAACACAATCTTATTCTCACACTCGCGTATCCCAACCTCATCCTCACTAACCAATTTCGACACAACTGGAGCATTAGTCCCCATACTCTTGCTCTTCGAAACAAACAGATTCGGACTCGAACCCACCGATTTAAACACCTTCTCAGATTGACTACACCCTAATTTCTTAGCTAACAATGCTCTATCATAAGCATTACACACATTCGGGTCCATCTTGGACAAAAGCGATTCCTCAGACAAATGTTTCCACAGAGGCTTAGAATTAGGGTTTGCTCCAAAGCCCACTTCCTTCTCCTCAACTATTTCATCAGGAACTTCCACAAACACATATGAATCACTCAATTTCATCATAGAATCACTCAAATTTACCCCAAATTTTTCACTGGGCACTTTTTTTGCATCATTAAAATCACATATATTTAACCCTAATTTTGAAGCAGGAAGTTTCACCTTAAAATCACTACCAAAATCAACAAATTTTGAAGTGGGTAACTTCTGGATATTCTTAAAATCATTATTACTAGGATAATTAATCACATTTTCTTCATCTTCTAACCCTTCCATTAATTCCCAAGTATTAATCACAGAATCAGGAGAAGATTTCCCAGAAAATTCACCATCATTTTCAACAGAAGAAAACTGATTAACATCAGTAACAACAAGTGAACCATAAGTTGAAGAAGTTAGACAAACAAGATGATGAGTATCCCCTTTTTCAATAGCCGGGTGATGAACAAGCGGAGTCGAAAACGAACGAGTTTTTGGCATAATTGATGAAGAAGATGATGAAGAAACACATAAAGATGAGTTATTTGATGAAGATTGTGATGAAGATGATGTTGTTGAAGATGAAGGATCTTCAATTGCTTTTGCAATTAGTGTATCAAGACGAGATGCTGAACACCCCATTATATCCAAGTAAAAAGTTATAATCTTTTCTTGTCAAGTTTTGAGCTTCAAATTGTACAAGTAGTACAATATGAAAAAAATTGCAATTTTTTTGGCAAAGTTTTGAGCTTTTTAATGGGTTTTGGATGAAAAAATTGTACAAGTAGTACAATATTACACCATTGGAATGAAAACAATGAAAAAGTTGCAAATTTCTTGGCAAAGTTTTGAGGTTTTTAATGGTGTTTTATGAAAAGAAATTGGTATAAGTAATGGAAGATAATTCTTAAATTATGTGGGAGTTAGTTTGAAGGTTGCTTGAGAAAGTGAAAGAAGGAAGGTGAGGAGGAGTTGTCAAAGAGAGGAGAGAAAAAAGGGAAATAGAAAGTGAAGGGAGTAATAATTAATGAAAGGTGATTATTATTGGAGTTTAGAGTAAAGACAAAAATGGAGTATTAATGGAGTTGGGTTAATTAATTGGGAATGGAGTTTGTTTTTAATGCTTTGCTTTGAACGGAAACTTTAATCAAGGTGTAATTATTGTGTGTGTTTCGGTTATGTGTGTCATTTGGTGGGATTTTCCTTGTTTTGGAAGTTTTGGATGAAAAACAATTGTTAATTACGACCAGCTGTGGTAATACAATACAATTACGTATGTGGTTTTCTTGGTGGAAGACAAGTCATGAGGACGGTTCATTTTCAAATTCGTAACATGAGTTGAACATAATTACTTGTGCTTTGAACTCGACATAAACTTAGCTGATAATGTTATGCAGAGTGATTATTATGACTTGTGTGTAAAACCCGTCAGATGGTAGTATCAAATTCGCCTTTGTGTGTCACTTTACATCTAATCTAACATTTAAAACGAACGAAAAATAATATAAAAAATAAGGCAAGCCTTTGAGATACCCATATTACCAAACTAAATCTCTACAGCAACAAATAACAAAAGACCTGCATTGATAGTTTGATAGCAGAGCAATAAATGAGGTGGTTTGGGCCACAAGCATGTCAATGAGCCTATATTAAAACATATAGGGAGTGGTTGCTTTAATTGCACAATAAAGTTTACAATCCAATCTTGCAAGAGCCTTGTTTAAGAGGTTGAAATCACATGGAATTCAATTGCAGGAATGAATATAAATACAACTTGTTTCCATCATTGACAAGTATTGACAACTGACACCCAAACCTATTCACCTTGCTGGAGGTTGCCAACTTGGCTTCTGAAATTAATAATTTCACAGGTATACAACAGAACAAGAATGTAGAATCACAGTGTCTATTAACATCATAAACCGGGATCATATGTTACATTGCTAGTTCTATACCTTGGGCTGGCTTAGTGCTTACGTCGTTTCTCCTTTTTCTTCTTTTCATCCCAATTACTTGACTTGTGCTTCTTTGAGTGTCTCTCTTTGGACCCTCCTGAACTACCCTTCTTTGATCTCTTTTGCTCTTCTTCAGACTCGTCATCAGAAAATTTACAACGTTTCGAGGAGGAAGGTCTTTCAGGCCCCAAAAGGACCCGCTGGGGTCTCTCATTGTCAAAGTAATTAGAAATTGTACATAATCGATCATCTGACTCTGGTAAAACAGGGAGATAGGGACCAGTTTCATCCATCCTTGACCCTACAGAGCCCCTTCCTCGTTTCACCCTGAAAAAGGGTAAATAATCCGAGTTAATTGTCAAAAACCCACCAAGGCAATAAATGAAGAAAGCAAGTAATAATGGAGATACAAAAACTTGTGGTTCCTCTAAGCCTAAATTATGCTAAAACATTTGATCTTATTTAATATTCCGAAGCTTTGTATTTTCATTCAATTGAAGTAAAAATGGGAAGATAAATTAGACCTGGAGAGACTATGAGACAGTCGCACATAAAACCAGCTCATTGACTCTTTAATCAAATGAGTATATACATAAGATTTTGGGTTGGTAGAACATGTGAGACTGTCTCATGTCAAACTCGCTAGGAGGAAGGGAGGTTTATAAGACCTCGATTGAAGGAATTCCTCTAGCTCTTCATCCTTCAAGCCGCTATCTTCCCCAAAATGATGATTATCATATGATCGTTTGCTTGATGAGCAAGTAGGATCATGCCTCTTGCTTCTGTTTCTCGGTGAATCAGAATCCGTGTCCCTGCTACTGCGACTACCCTCATCTCCCCGCCTACTTCTCGACCTATTGTCCATCTCAAGCTCATTCTGCCGAGCACACCATATTTCATTCACCTCTACAACTCGATTAGCTGCTAACATGGAAAAAAAAGCTTCTTAGACAAGATGGTAAGTGACACATGGTTAATCAGAACAACTCAGAAGTCTGTAAATAGCATTGGTTTTCTGGACTTCTACAGCTAATATGGTTTGTACAAATTACAAAGGTCTTTCGTTTTGAAACGCAATACAGGGATGAAATCCAGGAATCACCGGATCATATTTCTAGATTACTGCCAAGTTTTCTCTCATCATCTAGACAAGTTAGGCAGAAACTTCCGCCTTGTTTCCTTGTATTTATTTGCAGGAATTGGTCTCCAGCCTCCAACTCAACAGAGTATGAGGATGATAATTGATGAAGAAAATTGTGTATAAAAAAAAAAGCAGCAACACACAAAATTCAAGATTGGTTAGATTTTTATGGCACAGTTATGTACCAGGGTAAATTTCTTTGGATATGAAAGACTGGTTTTAATGAGATATTGAATATAAATTTGACATCTCCTTGGTACCAAAATCACCGGGTAACTTTGTACTGTAAAGCACATATCCACAAATATAAATTTCTACTGACAAAACTACAGAATCAATGTAAATGTTTCCATCTCTATGTGGCTAAACAGCATTTTTCAACTCCCATTTGTTCGTACCGTCAGCTTGTTTCACCTTTTTACCCAAAACAATACTTGAGAATTTTGTGCCTAAATACCATATAGCTAGTAGACTATGAGGAAACCAAAGTCACATTGTAATAGATAAGGTAACCAACTACTTCAACACTATGTTACTCCGATACTTCAATTAGTTGCCGTATTCCGTATCCGATACGTATTTTGTCGGATATGATACGACACTTAGATACTTCATTTTAGACCAAAATATTGAACATTTCGCACAAAATAGCCGTATCAGATACTCCGATACGTATTTTGTCAGATACGAGTAGACGAGCCTGAGTAACATAGCTTCAACATCTGCACGAACAGCACCATGTTTAAACTACATTACTACAGTAAACAATAAGAAGAAGAATACGGAGTACATAATACATAATACTATACAAACTATTTCTAAACCTGTAGCTATTAAACATGAACCCAAGTTGCAACAGCAGCATATTCCACAGGATCAAAAACAAACAAACAAAAAAAAACAATGTAAAGACCAGACTGTAACACTTCATCCTTATTATGTCATTCACGCAATCACACAGACAGGAGATTCAGGGGAAGATATTACCGCAGCAAAGTGCTTTAATATTCTCGCGCATGTTATGACCTCTTAGAACTTGTAGCTCAAAAGGAAAATGTTATGTTTGTAAGTGAACGATAGGTTACAACTGTCACATGGAAGCATGGTCAAACTGAAATGATAAAAGAGACATTGTAGCAAGAGCACTGAGGATTGTAACCTCATTACTTATTTGGTAGTTCAGGAATCAGAACTTTGTGGAACGTTTCAATTTTTCATGAGAATTTCTTAAAAGAAATTTACTCTTTACGAAGTATATTATTCGCTTACCTAGGGGAGAGAAGGTAAGAATCCTAATCCGTTTTGCAGGGAATGGGAATTCTTACAGAGCTTTAAATGCCACATGTTACCAAAAATTTCTCAACTACACAACTCTCGTTATCTGCAATTTACAGGAATTTCTACACCATCTGGTTTCCAATGGCAAGTTGACAACCAAACAACTCACTCAACTAAGGATCTAAACAGCCTCATTCGAAACACAAATTTACCAGTCTCCATAAAATAAAAAGAAAAATAGAAGAGAGAAAGAAAATTACTACATTCATCAAAGGAATGTATGTAAAACTAACACACATGACACAACATTATCCCATTATACTCCAAAAAACTTCTGCTGTAGACAAATTCAATGTAGGATCTTTCTAAATCACACTAAATATGCCAATCTAACATTAAAGAAGAAAATCAAGCAAACACTCACACTGGTATGCATGGAGAAATTATTACTCTCATAGAAGGGTAATATATCACCTTGGGGTAGTTATTAGGTAGGTATTAGCCTATCTTTATCTCATTCCTTCATACACCACAATCACCCCCACCATCCCTACTTTCCGTTGTATTTTCTCTCCATTACCCCCTAACAATAACCCCAATCCAAGCGGCCATTTACAAGTACTAGAGCTACCTCAAAAGGCTCAAAAAACCTCGCAAACACAACAAGGCACCATTCTCAATAGTCAAAGACAACAAGTAGACAAGCAGACAATAGATTACTTAAATAAAGACTTTCCTAACAGAAGGGCACTATTCTAGAATCAGAATATCAAAATTACCTTGCTCAATCCCATGAATTGTTGCGCTAAGAAAACGAGAATTCGGGCGCACACGAACAGTGGGCTTGTGTAGATAAGCAAGCACGCCCTCCTGTTGAGCTTGACGTCGCAATTCTGCAGCCTCTTTCAATAGAATTGACGCAATTCTATTCTCAGTATCCAGATCCATTTCTGTGAATAAATAAAACAACACAATACACGTATTGACATATCAAAATTATAAAACAAAACTTTATTCTAAAAGTAACAACAGCACAAAACCCTGAATTAAAAGTAACAACACAGAACCCTAAATTGAAAGAAAGAAGTGCTCAGATCAAGATAAGCCAAAACAAAAAAATAATTGAAAAAGCGTCAGGTAATTGAGATTATGAAGAGAAGAAAATGGGTACAATGATAACAATTAAAGCAATTAGAGGAATATAATGGTGGGTTCTGGGGAATGTTTGATTTGGGGAACAACACCGAATTGGGGTAAAAAAAAATCAAGAAATAGCACATGTAATCAAATGAAATTACAAGTGTTACTTCCGAATTCAGGTGATGAAATAAGCCGTGAATTGTTATTTCGCTTGATGATTCGATCTAATACCAAGTCATCATCAAACTAGCTTCCTAAGTCTCAATCTTAGTTTGAAGAGGCACAAGGCGCACCGAAGCGCTAAGGGGCCGAGGCAATGAGGTCAAGGCGCAAGGCAAAGACGCACGCATTTTGGACACGAGGTGCCTTATTTTGGTAGCAAAATTTGTATTTTACGAATAAAACTTTGAGGAACAATTCTCTTTTTAGGAGTTTTCCAGTTGGCTAACATGTAAAGGACTAAAACTTGGGAATAATGGCGAAAAAGGAATGGCATAATTAACGATCTAGAAGAAAAAGATATGGAAAGTTCGTACTATTGAGCCTTGTTAGGTGAGCCTTATCTAAAGGGCACACCTAAAATGCACCAAGGCGCTCTAGCTAGTGCCTTATCCAAGGTGCAGCTTAGGGCACTCGAGGCGTGCTTTTTTAAACTAAGCTCCCAACCAAGTCCATCTTCACAGAACAGAATAACACATAGTTTCCATGGAAGTAATATAGGAGGATGTAAGAAACCCCTGGTCTGTTATGATACCCAAAGGTCTATGGACGTCAAGTATGTATCCTATGAAACGGACTTCTAACTTCTTATTGCAAGACCATGTAATAATTGAACCTAAATGATTACTAATGATATTAAATGGGTCACTAAGCAAAATAGAAATGGGTACCTTAAGCTCATGTAAACCGAAATTTAAGAGGGTAAAAACCAAAATTTCACTTGAAAGTTCTGCCCAAAAGATTCTCAAACAAGGGATCATCATTACTAGCATAGGCAAAGTAAGTAAGAGTGTACAAAAGAGGAAAAAAAAACCTTTCCCCCATTTCAGTCGTGTAAAGCAACCCCAAAGCCTCCCCATCCCCACATCAGTCGCCTATTTAAACACACAATCTCCACATTTTTCACTACTCATTCCATTCACTCTCACACTCAAACTCCAAGTGAAAAATCAGGAAAACAAACAACAAAAAAACAAAGTGCTCCATTCTCTCCCTTTTAGGCATGTGGTTCGAGCTCCCAAAACTCAAACATTCATCCTTACTTTCTCCTTTGTTCAAAGGTCAAACTTAGACAACGCCTAGTTTAGTTATGAATATACTCTAATAAGTCATCATCTAATCTGATTAATAAGACTTAAGAAGAGGAGGATCAAATTGTCTTTTAAGAGGATTTAATTTAGTACTAGCAAGGTAACTAATTGTCCCTTTAAGCTTTAACTGTAATGTTTCACGTCTAACAACGAAACTTGACACAAAAAGGACTAAACTTGGACAAAGAGCAGCATTTACACTTTGCATGCATGTATTTGTAAGCACTGTTCAAGGATCAATATGACATTTTCAGGAAAAACTTTGTTCATATAAATTGTAGCTCTTTTTGTCTACTTTCCAACCATATATGGCCCGTTTCAGGTGAATTATGGTTTGGGAGATATGTCTGTTTAAGTTTGCTGCTGCCACTCTGTTTGCATGCTTTGTATTTATTCTATTTCATTTGCGGATGAATCAACCAAAACTCTAATTTAAGAATTAAGTATATTTTGCTAGTGTCAAATAAACTAGACTATTTGCATTTTAAAAAACGACAAACTACACATTCTCTTGATGTCAAAAGCTCCGATTGACAAATGATACAAACATACATATATCAACCGCACTAATACTCCCTCTCACTAAAAATAAAGTTAAATTCTTTCCTTTCTCCGCTAACCAAGTACAAGCCATTTACTCGTACCCTTTTCCTTTTTCGTACAGTTTTATTTGTGATCTCACATATTTACTTAGCTTATATTTTCCCAATGCATTGGTTGGTTTTCCATAATTCTTGTGCTTAAGCAAGTAGGAACTTTATGCATAATCAAAGAGAGTATACAACATGACTACTCAATACCTTATGTGCCACAAAATGTTGTTTTGTAATGGTGTTCATAACTTCTAGTCTCTATCTGCTAAAAGAGGAGGTCTTTATAACCATCCAAGTAAAAACATCATACCAAAACCTTAAAATTGAAAGTGCAAAAATCCATGCTATCGTATTGACCAAAAACAATAGTCAATCTTAAGTCTTGTTCTTTTAGACTGAAACTATCTGAAGAATGAAACTGAATTGAACTTAAATTAAATCCAAAAAAACATGGCACACACCTAAGCGAAAACCTCATATTTTGATAAGCTGCAAATTTTCACGACTTTTCTAGAACTACTGTCCATAAACAGCGATGAATCCTAGTATACACGTAATCAAGACCCTAACAAATCTTAATAACACAAAATTTAAACGAACAAAGCTAAAACTATCTGAACTCAACTGATTTGAAGAACGAAACTGAATTGAGCTGAAATTAAGTCAAAAAGAACACGGCTTTAGTACACACAAAAGCAAAAGCCTGTCAAATCTGGATAAACAGCAACCAATCCTAGTACACACATAAACAAAACCCTAAGAAATCGAAATAAGACAAAATTTAGAATAATTTCAAATTTAAAAATAGAGAAATAAAAGGAGAAACTCACGAAGAAAAAGGGAAGAGAGAAATCAAGCAAGATGAAAGACGGCGATATCGGCGGAACGAAGAGAATTGGCGATCTCATCGGCGATGATGAAACAAGAAGAAACCCAACCAATTAACGCCAACCACACCATTTCTGACATCCATAGTGTTACGCTCCATGGCATCGCCATTGTTGCTCACATTACAGATTGATTTAAGCTGTTTATTGTTGCCTTGTTGGTGAGTTGGTATGAAAGCGAGTTTGAATTTTGGATGTGGATGTGGATATGTGTTGTTGGTTAATAGTTTTTGAAGAAATTGGAATTGTTGTTGTTGCTGACTTGCTGGTGTTAATGGAGATTGTAATTACACCTGACCTGAGTGAGTTGATTGCAAATAATTTGTTGGTTCTGTACTTCTGTCGGTGCTGAACGATGAGTTTTGGTCTCAGCGAAGTTTAAACAACGCCCAATGTAAACAAAGTCGTTTAAAGGTGATCACGAGCTAGTAAACTTGAATTTTAGTTCGGGTTATATATATCAAGTAGTTGTTAAATTTTTATTTTCTTTTTCTTTTTCTTTTTTGATATTCCCCATTCAATAATAAAATTTCAATTCAGAAAAATTATTGGACAATCAATACGAACATTTGATATATTGATACAAAAAGTTAAAATACTTTAGTTTCCGCTTGACTCATTAAGTTCTCGAGTAGAGCTTTGACCAAGATGAGTTCCAGTTGTCTCGTCTCAATATTACATTGAGGAAATGGGGTGATAAAAGTTGAATAGAGAGAGGAGCTCTTATCAAATGATAATAATCTAACATTGTGCTGGTAACGGATGTATAATTTATTTATCTTAATGTTTATGGCGACTCTAATTCATTGGCTCATCTACCCAACGCAATAACATCATCTGCACTTTACTTGAGGAGTTCAAGGACTACTAGCGATTAAGAATGCAACTAGCAATTAAGAGTGCAAGGCGGAGTATATTTATGCGTCAAAACATTAGTCTACATTTTAAAACTCTGGCCCTTTATTTTAGACTTTATACCATTATGATTTATGATAGATGTATGACATGCATTAAATGGAAGTGACAAGGTAAATAGACTAACATGTACCCTTTCTATAACATGTCACTCTAATATAGGTAAAGTGAAAAATTCAATACACCAAAAACGCATTATTGTTTCCATGAATATACATGAGTACAATAATTGGAATTAAAATCAGAAAACATGGACCAATAAATAAGTAGAAAACTTTTTAACAGCACCAAATTGGACCACCACAATCCACAATACACTACTCTTATTTTTTTACACCGACAGCCATGGCAGTACTTCCACGTGCTCTTCTCTTGTACTGCAAGCGTGATGCATGGGGGCAATGCAACCATGGGCATTTACGTCATTTCACATATAACTGCCTCCCCTCCCACCTACCTCACCTATCATTGGCTATTTCTTCTTTATATATACTGTTACATTCTTGGGATCTGACCAATTTTAATTACTTCTTGTTAAAGTAACTTGGGTAATACAGTATATCAACTTTTTATGCATTTTGCTTACTAAATTTACTGCTTAATTACCCCCATTAATCATACTTTCTTACTGTAGTAAATTTAAGTTGGTGGTATAATGTGTATATGAACTTTATGCGTTTTTCTTGCTAAATTTACTGCTTATTGCTAGCTTAATTAACCCATTAATCATATTTTCTTTCTTGGTTAGATTGATTCTTAGCAGAAGAAAGGAAAAATGCAAGGAGGTCAGATGGTTGTTGATGAGCCTATTCGCCTTTCTTCTGTGCTTACTCCTTCTAAATCGGTACTAATCTCTTAATACCTTCAATCCCTTTGTTATCTTCTTAAGTGTACCACGTCATTCTACACCCGAAACCACAGTGAAAAGTATTCATTTTTGTGTTACCTCGATTTTACTTTGTTACATTGTTGTATGATAATGTGGTACACCCGATGTGTAGTTGCTTAAATTGGTTACTAAAGAAGATAAAATTCAGATTTAGGGGTGTTATGGATTCAGGATTTATCATTCTTGTACTATATGACAGGATATACAAAAATTTGTTGGTTATATAAGATTTAGGTTACCTATGGATGAGTAATTGTTAGGTACAATACTATTTTTAGTTCAAGGACAACATTGCCTAAAGCCCTGCCTATAGGTTGTGGCGAAGAAAAAGGCCATATGAACGCGATCAACCCCGTGTTGTGTTTTAAAGACCTTGAATAATTTACATTGTGGACATAAAGAGACTATTTCCGTTTCCTGATGACCTCGTGATCCATAATGAAAATTGTGTCTAGGATTGGATTGACCCCTGAGGTTGGGGAGCTTTAAAGATAATTACACCGTGAATAGCTGGAATTGGATACTTCAAAAGGATGGTTTTTTTGGATGTGGTTAAGAAAGGTACTCTCTTGAATAAGGAAAGGAAATGTGGGAGAGGTACTGGATTTGTAAGTGTTGAGGGCTGTTGGGATGATTGGGTTGCAAGTTGCCTTGTTTTAGTGGGACAATTTGCACTTTCTCACTGCCAGATTTAGCGAAAGTAGAAAAGTAACGAATTTATTTGAATGGTTCAAAAATGGCATTTCTACTCAATGCACATGAATGGATGGTGGAATCTATTGATTAATGAGCTGGAAGAGCTTGTTACTCCCAAATTCTCAGAATAAGACTTGGATTTATCGAGATTTTTCTTATTTTGTATTTGCCGGGAGTTGTATGGATCATGGCAAATTTGAAAGGAGAAGCTTGGTTAGGCAGTTAGCTACTAGTTCTAGAGGAAGGGACAAGTTTCAGGACCACATTTGAAGTTCCTAAAAAATTGCATATTATCTGTACTGGTTAGGACACCTAGTTTTTGCCCCCTCAGATTGGAAGCACTGCCTTTGATTTGCTTTTTATGATCTGTTGTTAGTCATAGTTATTGTGATGATGGGAACAAATTCAGTTTTTGTATGGACTGATTAATTTACTATATACAAGGTCTATCTAAACCGGAGATTGTAGCTCACCAAATATTGACCTCATTATGAGTCATTGGAAGCATTATTGTGACATTTTAGCATAATGCAGGATGGCTCTCCGTCCCTAACCAAAGTCATGGCAACTCTTGGACCCAAATCGCACTCTGTCGAAACTATTGAGGCTTGTTTAAAAGCAGGAATGTCAGGTAAATTGTTTTTCTAATGCTTTTAGTTGGTATACCAATTATATTTTTGTAATATATCTCTTCTCCTAAAACTTTGTCGCAGTTGCAAGATTTGACTTTTCTTGCTTGGACGTTGATTACCATCAGGAGACCATTGACAACTTGAGGATTGCTGTGAAAAGTGCTAACAAACTATGTGCTGTAAGTATAACTTCATTTGATGATGTTTTGCATACATTAGACTGGGCTGTTAGTATACCATCACTATTTTCCATCTTTTTTTCATTAGTTAAGCCGCCCAATTCATCAACTTGAGGATGCAATTAATAATAAATGTATTTTGTGAGTTTGAAATAGTAGCAAAGTAATGCAGATTTCGCTCAGTTTTTGCTGCTAAGCATAAATAGAGCTCATAACTAGCTATGATTATAGTCGGAACACATGTTTTGCTTCTGTTTCATCTGATCAGGTTGTTGTTCACTTTGTTCATGGATAAGATTTCCAAAGTGTTTCTTAAATAAGCGGGTTTTAGCAAGAATATAATTGATCAAGTGCTGATTTTCAGGTAATGTTAGATACTGTGGGTCCAGAAATCCAAATACATAATAAATCTGGAAACCCAATTGAATTGAAAGCTGAAGATCTTGTAACAATCACTCCAGATATCACTAAAGAGCCATCAGCACAAGTTTTGCCTATCAAGTACGCTGGACTTGCGAAGGTATGAAGACTGATATTTCTTTTCCTGGGAGGCGCTTTTTCTTAACCAACACCCTTTAAACATTTTTCTCCTAACTGAAAAGTTGTTCTGTTTTACGAGTAATGTCACATGTACCTCTTGTATCCAAGTTATACCTCTTGTAGCCACATTAATTAGCTTGCTTGATGATCATCTTCCTAAGTGCTCCATAATGAGGTTTCCCACATTGGTAGAAGTAAGATTAATGGGGCTGTAAGTTACTGGGCATTCGCTGTATGACCAATTTGTTTTAGAATGGAACCATTCTTGACTTGCGATGCGCCTGCTTAAAAATGATTTTTAATATCTAAACAATCAAGTAACCTTTTGTTTTGCACACTGCAGAAAGTTAAGAAGGGAGATACTGTTTTTCTTGGGCAATATCTCTTCACAGGAAGTGAAACCACATCCGTATGGCTTGAGGTGACATCTAGCCTTTCTGAAGCTCCTTCATAGTTAACTTATTCTTGTTTCTGTTTAATGTTTCTTATCAGCTTATGTTTAATATCAGGTGTCAGAGACAAATGGTGCAGATATCATCTGTCTGGTGAAAAACAATGCCAAATTAACGGGCTTCATGTTTAACTTGCATGTTTCGAGAGTCCAAGTCGATCTGCCAACTCTTACTGATACTGATAAACAGGTACTTAGTCACGGCAAGTACTTTAAACTTTATACAATAATCAATGGAAAGTCTGTATGACTCTATAAATGTGCAGGAGTAAAATTATTATTGCGTAACATTTGTCAGCTCATCTTATGTTTTTGAGTGGATTTGGTGGTTTTAATTGGAAAGCCTGATTGCAAATGTTAATTTGGAACAACAGATCATTTCGACTTGGGGTACTCGCAACAATATTGACATCATTTCTCTGCACTATACCAGGCATGCTGATGATGTCCGAGAAGTAAGTTTAACTTAATCACTTGACCGGTTCTTTGCCTTCATATATATATTACGTTCCTGCCTTTGTGGCCACACTCAGTAGACCGGTACACTTGACAGAAAATGGAGACATTTCACTGTATCACTGGATTATTATTGTCTTTTCTTTGCATGATGCCTTGCTTTATTGTTTCAGGTCAGAGATTTCCTTGCATCTCAAAATCTTCGAGAAACCCAAGTGTTTGCTAAAGTTGAAACACTGGCAGTGAGTTACTTACGATGTTACTTTTACTCTTCACTTTTGGATTGTATTGTATCTAACACAACACTCAAGGATATGGATATGGATTTGGAATCCATACCCGACCCTTAGCATTCCAATACTTCTATAAGAGCCAAAAGAGCAGGTCTATATGACAAAAGTCCATAAAGAGACTATATGAAACATTTAGTATGATATCTTATGATTATTTCCTTGCTCTTTTCAGGGATTACAGCACTTTGATGAAATCTTAAAAGAAGCAGATGGTGTGATCTTATCACGAGGCAGTTTAGGCATTGACCTTCCACCAGAGAAGGTCGGACCTTTTTTTTAGCATTGATAAAATGAGGAATTCTTAAACTAAAAAAAGTGCATAATATACTCTCATAAATACTAATCAGTGCCTTGTCATCTTTTTTTAGGTCTTTTTGTTTCAGAAATCTGCAGCATATCGGTGTAATATGGCCGGGAAACCTGTCATTATCACCAGAGTAGTGGACAGCATGGCTGGCAATCTCAGGCCTACACGTGCCGAAGCAACAGATGTTGCAAACGCTGTTCTCGATGGTCTGTGGACTCCTCGTATTTGTGCTGTTGTTAGCCGTGAGTCTTACTGTTTGGCCACTGATTGTTTGACTTCTATTTGCAGGAGCTGATGGCATATTATTAGGAGGAGAGACTTTTGGAGGAATGTACCCTGTTGAAGCCATCAAAATTGTCAGGAAAATTTGTGCTGAAGTGAGCCTTTTATCATCTCTTCCCTCTACAAAATAGCTTGTATGGGATGGTCAAATTACGAAGCCAGAAAATGTCATTTATGGCGTAAAAAAACTAGTGGGAGCAATGGATAAATTTCATGATTTCCTGAATAAATTTTGAAGAAGATTTAGCAATTTTCAAGTTTATACATTGTCTAATGGCAACCCGCAACAGTGATCGTTCAAGGTGCACTTCATCACACAATAACGCCCTATCATGCATTAATTGGTTTAAATTTGCAAAGCCTTGCTGTTATTTATGTCACAGTGTTTGACTCAATTTTAAGTGTTGGACATGGGTGAATATTGAAGTTTCGGCCATGACTGTTTTGATGAAAATTTCTCATGTTATTGGCAAAAATCCAGAGTGAAGTGTTACCATGATTAGTATTTGATTCTAACTTAACATGCTTCTTGCAGGCTGAACTTGTATACAACCAAGCATTGAATTTCAAGCGGATTGTTAGACATGTCGGAGAACCCATGTCGGAGGCAGAATCTGTTGCTTCATCTGCGGTACTAGAGATTACCGCTAATGTTATTTACTCATCAATGTTATTTACTATACTAGTTTGACATAGTAGAGCTCATTTTCCACAGGTGCGTGTTGCTGCCAAAGTCAATGCCGCTATGATCGCTGTGTTCACATCGTCGGGAGCTGCAGCAAGGTATTCGGAACCATTGCATTGAGCACTACCTCCAACCAAAATTTATAGTCCACTCTAACTTCAATTGTCAACTGATATCAACTTTGTCATATTTGATTTGTCAAAACGACTTTTTTTCATATTTCCAAGTTTGAAAAGTTATTGGTAGTAAATACAGTGAAACAAATTCGTTTAGAGTCGACATTGTTGAACATAAAGTCAAATGGGTACAATACAAATGGAATGGAGAAAATGGCTTACTGTATTTTGTAATTGGAAGCTTGGTTTGGGTATATGCAACTTCTTTTGCTCAATTTGATTCGTGTTTTTTCTTCTTTGATAGGTTGATTGCCAAGTATAGGCCATCTGTACCTGTTTTCGCTATTGTTACCCCTTTCCTGAGGTCTAATTCAGTCAAATGGACTCTCAGTGGGATTATGCAGGTTTCATTCTCTTTTATAAATTTATTTGTAATATTTTTATTCTACTTTTGATGAGTTAATTACATTTTAAGGACTTCGTTTTTGGCTTATTTTCAGGCACGGCAGTTGCTTGGTGTGCGAGGAGTTATTCCTATGCTGGCCAGCTCTGATGAAGTAAGGAGCTACTGACCTCTGTGAGAGTTTATAGAGTCGAAATTAAATTTGTTGAACTTCATTTATAGAGTTGAAATGGTGACACGTGCTAAATACCGCAGTCATTGGCCTATTACTATCTGACGATATATAGGAAACACAACTAGTTTACTGAGTTATTTTGCTTTATCCCAAAGCTCTTGAACATTAAACTAACGTTGTTGGAAACGGAGGAAAATATTTTGAAAACAAAACAATATTAAAATTCATCTGGGCTCATAGGTGTTATTTGGTCTGAGTAACCAAGAATTCAAGATAAGTTTGATTTCAAGGAAAACGACAGAGCGCAGTTGTTTCTTTGAACAGGACTTAAAAATGTTATTGTCAACTGTATATTGCAGGTTTCATTAGGAGTTATCAATGAAGACTCTGTATTGAAGCTTGCTTTAGACCATGGGAAAAAGATGGGATTGCTTAAAGATAATGACATGGTAGTCGTCTTTCAGAAGATTGGGGATTCGTCAGTTGCCAAAATCGTGCAGTTTCAGGAGTAATAGCTGCAATGCTCACCGTGTATGTGATTTGCCTCACTTAGCTATTTCACGGGTTTTCCCTTGTTTCAGTTTCAAGTTAGCCGACCCCAAACAATGATCATATCAGATTAATCAGCATATTCCATCTGCCATCAGAGCTCCAAAGTTTAAGCACGTGGGATTTTAAAATGATCCCCATTCCTAATCAGTTTGTGATTTAGGCTGTTGTGTTAATTGGTGGCTTATTGTTATGTTGATTTGTAATTCAAGCAGACATCAATAATTAATCCTATTTTTGCAAATGCACTGCAATCTTAAACGAGAGAGTCCCGCACTAAACCGTTTTACACGTAAAACCACTAATAAACGACAACTAGATTCCCAAAAACCAGTTAGGTAGATGCTAAAAACAGTTTTTTTTCTGGAGATATTTGATTTGTAGTTTTACAGGAATACTCGTGTAAAACCGTCTTACGCTTTGTTATATTATTGTTATAAGATGATTTGTAAAACGCTTGAATTTCTAGCTAGTAAAAGACTGGCAAGAATATCAAAAGGGTAGTTGGTATTGGATTTTTGTATGCCATACTCCAGTGGAGACCAGTTATAAAGGGTAGCGTATTGCACCGTAGAATTTCAAAAAGGCACAAGTATCATATAGAGAAAAATAACAGAATGCTGGTTAAATCACATGGTGCATTCATGGCCGGAGATGAAGTAATTGAATGGAACGGTCAATCGAACGAAGATGAACAAAAAAGAACTAGCCTTCTCCTCGTTTGAAAGCTATGGTCTTCAAAACCCGTAAGTGTGAAGGCAACCATCAATACAATGTGCAGGTTATGGAGTACGAAAGACAACGTAGTGGGCAAAGTTGTGGACGTTCAATCCAAGATTTTTGTGTTTCAATTCGAGGAAAAATGTGTTAGATTTAATCCGAATAGAGATCATAAACTTCATACTAAATTACTCGGTATAAACTGTAGAGCGGAAGCGTACCTGATACCAATAAGGTCTCTCTACTGATGGGATGCGGAGAGATTAGGTTATTATGTGCTACTATGGACCATAACCCAAGTGACTTATATATAGTCTCCTTACTCTAATACGCCCATCATGTATTAGAAACCTAATGGGTATCCTCACTTAGATAATAGACTGACCCATACTTTTTAAGACGTTAATAAATAAGCCCATATTTTATACACCGTAGTGGATCACTTTATATTGAGCATAACTTTATAGATAGCACATAAATACAATTATAAACCGAATAAATAATTTGTCCATATAGATTGTATTTAGACCCACAATTCTTACAATCTCCCACTTGGGCCAAATACATCCATATATGTGTGACACCTGATAATTGTATTCACAATAACCTTAGTGAGCTCAAAATTGCTATCACCATCCAACCGTCTTAAGCAATTCGGTCCATCAATCATACCAACATAGGATCAAAGCGGCCTTTGCTACAGTTTATCGCAGCAGGACCCTCAATGGT
>VHZZ01002930.1:66442-80162 GCA_009801015.1 Silene noctiflora | reverse complement strand
ATTTCATACACAGTTTTTCCTAATCATACACAAATAGACATTATCTTTTCCGGCCACCATCAGTCAACTACGTACCCTTCCCCTTCAGTAAGTGGATCATACATCTGATGTACTACATCATATGACATAGTTTTTGAGCATTAAGATAAAGTTTTTGAGTTTTATTTTAAATATTATGAGTTTTATTATAATGTTTTTGAGTTAATTCTTTTAAACATAAAGTTAAAAAATTTACCAATATAACTCAAAAATATTACATATAAGCTCAGAAAAAACATTATAAAGCTAAAAAAAAATACCCAAAAACTCAAATATAAATGGAGTATGAGGTAATACATCAGATGTATAATTCTTTTTCTCCTTCCCCTTAACAAAAAATAAAACAAAGTTTTCTCTTTTCTCTTCCTCTAATCTCAAAATCTAACCAATTTCCTTAAAAACTTTACAATTATTATGAAATTTAATTCGCATATGACACAAGTAATTTTTCCATTAATAATTCTAGTAATTAATAAAATCTTTGATTGATTAACTGAATGATTTTTTTTCTACAACTAGGGTTTAATAAGGTTGAGGGCAAGTCATGGCTGTGGTTGAGGATGGCCGCGAGGGTTGATTTGGCTAGGCTTGGGTGGCGCGGTGAGGTTGTACGAACTTATCTTATCACTAACTTAATGTTGTATTTGGCAATTACATCCCCCTTATACTATAAGAATAAGAGACTTTCAATATTTTCCCGCCTAAATGAAAATTACTCTATAATTGAGCTTCATTATGTAATATTTACAATTGGGCCATACTGTTTAATTTCATTTACCCCCCGATTCAAAATTCCAAACCAAAGGTTACATTCTCACAAATTGACTGTGAATACCGTCAAAAGTATAAAATTTTGATCGATGAAATTTAAATATATATAGATTTGTTATGAAAAAAAAAAGTTACATAAAATGTTATTTTTTTTGATAAAAAGCGAAAAGTATTAAAAGTGTTGAACCTTCTCTTTTCTATCTTAATACAAAACTTTATTAATAGTAAATTTTATAATTAAATTTCAATTGAAGTTCGTACTATTACTACTTGTTAGTTTCTCTAATATGTCTATCTTAAAAACCGCGCATTCACGCGAAATCTATACTAATATTACAAGAATTAGTTAACTTGGCGACTAATATCATGCTCAGTGATAGAGGGCTAAAAGAGGTGTTTGCTCCCATTAGAGGATGGGATTTCCAAAGATTTTATTTAAAATTTAGGAGTTTTTTTTTTTCAAATTGTCCTTGTACTATACTCGTTCATGTTTTTTAAAAATAAATTTTCGCTCTAATTAAGTTCAAATTCCTGATTTCTTCACATATGATAGCTAACAAACTGACCGTTAAATTCAATAATTGTATACAGTAATAAATAAAGTATTTCATAAATAATGTAAATATATTTTTGATAGTTCTTGACTATCAATGGTCAATACGATGCATCAGTATAAAGTGAAACCCGAGACTCATTACTTGACTACACTTGTATTAGTGAAGTATACATGTCTTTAATTCATTGTATTATACTAAATTAGTAGAAAATCAATTTATACAAAATGAACTCTTTCATATTACAATTCAACCTAAAAAAAATCATACTTTAATGTATTTAAATTGAGTGATGATTTACTCCCCTTTGGTAGAGTTAGGGGCGTCTATGGTCCCGGGCAACCACGAGCAAAGGAATCGGGCTTCCGGTTTTCGCCTACCAAATTTACAAGCATTATTGATGAAATTCAATACAAACCTCGACGTATAATACACTTATGCATTCATATTTTTCTATTTAGGGTCTCATTTTTTATGGTACACCAAACCTCTATTTAGTTTAAAACGCCCCGGAAAAGACTATCCCCAATGCATTCATAACCATTTATGGTATACCATTCATAACCATATTAACCATGCATGGGAAGTCCGTGGTATTTGAAGAGGGGCCACCATTAAAAATTCCTTATACATTCAGTCAAAACGTAATCTAGGGTAGATTTGAAATAAACAGTCTTAAACATAAGTGATCGTGATTTCAGACTTGGAGAGTCCTTTTCCATCATTAAAGATGTTCAATTCTTCATCAAGTGATCTGCCAAATTTTTTGGCCATGTTTAGATTGCAAGTTCAATCTCGTGCTCGGCCGATTGGTATACAAGAACTAGTTGCCTTCAATTGAAGGTATTGCCAGTTTACAAGTATGTACCAATAACCATGACAAAATTGATTTGAGTATTTCAATGCGCGTAAACAATGGCCTGTTTTTTTTCGACTGAAAGAAGCTTAACTGAACTAAATTAAATGGAGTTGAGCTGAGCTGACCTAAATGAAGCCGAAATAAAAGTTAATTTGTGAAGAGATGAACTGAACTGAATAAAGTTGAATTGGAATAAACTGAATTGTGCAGAAATTAAGTAAGAAAAAACATGGTGTAAGCCAAGTGCTCTTTTCCTTACAAGTAAATGAACAAAGGTAGAGCGTCGTTGGATGGTAACAAGTCTTGGTAGTCGATACCACACTCTCACTTGTTTTATGTAGGGTTTATTATTTTTATGGACAATATATGGTGAATGTGAGCTAGAGAGGTTGGAACCGAGACTCATGAGTACTCGATAACGCTATCTTAACCGTCAATCAAATATTTTTTTTTTTCTCTTTTATATGAAACGAGTATAGACCACAATGTTATTAAATTTAGCATGTAAGTAGAGGAATCTTGCACCGGTGTGCATGGTATTGACAACAACCACACACGCTTCTTTAGTTGTGATTTTGTGAAATTAATCATCATCATACGACCCTACCATTCCTTTGAGACTACTTATTATGATGGTCTGTCCATGGACTATGGACCAAACAAATCCTCCTCAAGATCTTGTTTCCATAATTATAAATACGACTTATTCAAAGTTTATCACTAGTTTTATCTAATTTGTTTATTTTGTTAACACATCGTTTTATGGAAATCAATTATTAAGGTCGTCTCATATTTTCAAGCACTCAACGTCTAATTAACACGTTTAACGTAGTCCCGTCACCAATAATAAATTAATATTTCTACGAGTTTAAATTAGCTAAAACAGTGGTAGATTTAAGTTTCAATGGGAAGAATTATGTCTTTTGTCGGCTTTTCAAATTTATATGTATTACTGTTTTCCTATCATATGAGTCGTGTTTACATAAATATATTTTTTTTTTTGTTTATTCCGTAAACTATAATTTTATGAATATTTTGTATTGTTGCGGGAAAAAATATGGATTTTCACAATTTTTTTTCTAGTCATATTCTTTGATAGTTTGATTTGATAACCAAGATATCAATTCATATCCACCTCTCCTTAGGTATGAGAAATCCATATCTCATGGGTTTGAGGTATGTGTGCATCAAAATGTAAAACAAGTGAAACAAACCCAAGATATGAGTTTAACTCATTCCAAATCCATACCTTATATCTAGAATGAGTGAACCAAACACTCCCTAAATGTTACGAAATATATAATAAACTATATTTATGTTTTTTTACAAATATTTATGTAAAACAGATTTACATTTTTACTAAATTATCCTTCTCCAAAGACTTTAAACAATTTCATGAGAGGAGCACGCTAAAACGAGTAATTCTTAATTAATATGCAAAATCTAGTTGGAAAAACACATTGAAATCGGGAAGTGACCCACCCAAATAGCCAATGAACTAATACTTGAACCATTTGTGAGCAAAGACAATAGAGAGTAGAAAAAATGGGAAATGGTCACAATCGATAGATTCGGAATATTAAGGAACAAAAATAAAATATAATTGACTTGGTATTTTGTCAACTCATTCATACATTCAATCAATGTGCAACGGTCGTCACAGATTAGCTCATTTGCATCCTTCCATCATACGGAGTTTTTTCTATGTGTTTACAAATGACCGTCCGCCAATTATATTACTCGGCTAAACAGATGTGATTACGATCTGTAGAGAAGATAAGAATCCGGAAGGTTAATAAGGAATATACTGTATAAACTAAAATAATTGACACCATTTTAAAATCCTTATGGGAGCAATCAGCAATCAGAATATGAGATGATGTCGTCTTTGTTACCAGAGAGTTTTATCACTTTGGTAAGAAAAGATGGTACATACTCAGAGTATGTTATTTTGTTTACTGGACCGTTTATCAAATGTGTATTCAGAGTATTAAAAGGTATCTAAAGGTAATTAAAAGCGGAAAAAATATCTAAAAATCAAGACGGTCTCTTTTATGGCTTTTAGCTACGGTGTATTTTTAACATTTTGACTTTCCCTTTGTTTTAAAAAGGGAAAAAAATAGATAGAAAATTTACTTAAGAGTTTTATAATCCAATTTGACAAAATGTTCAATTAAATTTTAGATTGAATAAGAAAAGTCAAATTCTTGAATATTATGGAAACCAGACCTTGTTAATACCTAGTTGCCGTACCGCCCTTACAAAGTCAAAGAAACAAAAATATAGTCTATTGTACTAGGGACTAGGGAGTGTTGCTGAACAATTAAAATGTACGTTGTGCAATTCAGCCAATTTTTGAGGAGATATATTCCAAATTATGCAAGAAGTTAACATTAGTTTACAAATTACACAAATTATGATTATGAGGTGATGGTAGTATTGCTAGCATGCACCGTATTGTTGTTACAAAGCGTCTTGCTTGTGACGGACACTATCCGTCACAAACTGAAGACGGATGCTAGCCTCTCACAATAATGCAAGTGGGAAAGCAAGTGGGGTGAAATGGAGCATTACGTGGATAATGCCACTTGCATATTGTGAAAGGGGCACGTACTATCCGTCTTCAGCTTGTGACGGATAGTGCCCGTCTTCAATGAAAATTTGTGTTGTTGTTAGGTCCTTACAAGTATAAAATTTAATTAGACATAATACTAATACGAGCACTAAAATGTAGGTGGTCAAGGAGACACACTTTTAATTTCTGACATCTTAATTACATGCATTCATCATTTCTTAATCAACACTAATTATTATTATGTGTAACTAAGTTTTATACATGCTGTTAAGTTACTCAATAAATACGCAAATACGCCTCAAATACCTCCCTTCTTCACATGATTAATCCAATTTTATTATTAGCATAATTATTACTCCCTGCTTCATACGACTAGTTTATAACGTTGCAGTTGATGCATATACATATACCCTACCGAGTATCAATTAAGATATTCGTGGTTATAAATTTAATCGATTTTCATACCGGTTACATACAACTCAATTAGTACTTATATGGAAGATGATAATTTCGTGGTTAAAATTAGGTGCCATCATCGACAAAAACAACTATTCTCCTCGCCATTTTAAGTGACCCATTTGCTTCAATGTAGATATATATCAGCTAATATAACCCACATATCTAATGCTGAAATTTCATTTACAGTGATACAAGACTAATATGAGCTACGTACCAATTTTGAGGCCATCAAGGTTTTGATACCTTACGAAGAACCATTTTTCAGACAAAAGTTTAAACTGAAGATTATTACTCGTAATTATATATATATATATATATCAATAACTTTATACACTAACAAAAAATCATAAACATTCAAACCTGGTAACAAAATGTACGTATAAGGTGATAAAGATACGGGAGTATCATAATTAATTATTGTGTATATATATTTTTGGTAGTTTATAGCTCTAATAGCTTTCCTATTTCTTCACTTGATAGATTATGTTCTTGTATTAATTACCTATTGTATGCTGTTGTAGTTTCCTTAGTTTATGTTGTAGTTTCCTTAGTTTATGTTGGTAAGTTAGGTTGCTAATCCTTGTATAAATACTTTTGTTTTCCATCAATAATATTCAAGCTTTTAGCCATAAACTCATTCTCTTCATGGTATCGAGCAATTGATCATTTTTTTTCGTCAATATGACCTCATCACAAACAATCCCTAACAAGGATGAACCTAGCAAACCCCTTCTCTTCCTCAATATCAATTCCGTTGAAAAATTCACCGGATCTAACTATCAACAATGGAAGCTACAACTTTCCTCCCTTCTCCTCGGCTGTGACCTCTATGGTTACGTCGATGGCTCCATCCCTGCTCCAGCCAAAGAGCTCACTAGCGCCTCTGGTACGATCACCCCTAACCCTGCGTTTAAAACTTGGTTCAAGCAAGACAAACTTCTCTTCAGATCCGTAGCAAGTACCCTCGTTCCAACTGTAGGCTCTCTCATCCTCAAAGCTACCACCACCAAAGAAGCATGGGATATCCTTGCTACTACCTATGCCCTCCCATCCCGTGGCCACATCAAACAACTCAAATTCAAACTCCGTAATCTTACTTACCAAAGGTTCTTCCTCCATCGCTGAATTCATGAATCAAATTAAAACGATTACTGATGAACTAGCCCTCCTCGGCAGCCTTATCTCTGGTGAAGACATCACGGACCGTATCCTTGAGAGCATTGATGATCCTCGTTATCAATCTGTCATTGATGCGGTTCATGCCCAAGACACACACATCTCCTTCCCCGAACTACATGAAAAACTCATTAACAAAGAACTCTCATTAAAAATTGTTGAGCAATCTCATGTTTCCCTTTTCCCAGCCACTGCTAATGCAGTCCACTATCGCCCACCCCGTCCCACGTACCAACAACGTAACCCTGCTCCTAACCCAGTGTCTGCCCCTGCTCCTACACCTTCCCCTGCCTCCGTCTCCTCACCACCTTTCCAACCTCGCAACCCTTATCGTGGTCGTTGTCATTGGTGCAACGTTCAAGGTCATTCCCTTAGCTTTTGCCATATCTTCAAAGAACTCTACCCTGACATACATGTTCCTCGCCATCCCAAAGCCATCCCTGCCACAACACTTCAAGCCCACACCGTCTCCGTTCATCAACCTGACACCACCGTTCCCAAACCTTGGCTCCTTGACAATGGGGCTTCGCATCATGTTACCGCTGATCTGGACAACCTCTCCCTTCACTACCCTTATGATGGCACTGACGAGATCGTCATAGGCGATGGCTCAGGTCTTCCAATCACACACACTGGTTCCACCTCTTTCTCTCTTATTTCAACTAATTTTTCCTTGTCTAATGTTTTTGTTGTCCGTGGCATTCACAAAAATATACTTTCTGTTTCTAAATTATGTCAAGATAATAATGTCTCTGTCACTTTCTCACCCTCGTCTTTCTATGTTAAGGATCTTAACACGGGGGCACTTCTCCATCAAGGTCCTGTCAAAGATGGATTCTATCAACTCCTTCCTTCCTCCGTGTCTCCCTCCGTGTCAGCTGCTCAATCGTCTGCCTATGATCTTCACCATCGCTTTGGGCATCCCTCCTATCCTGTTTTACGTCAATTAGCTAGTACACTTCAATTTTATACTATTAGCAATAATCCTTGTAAATCATGCCTTATTAATAAAAGCACCAAATTACCATTAAATATACCGTCTCTTGTTACTAGTACTTCTCTTGAAGTCGTCTTCAGTGATTTATGGACATCTCCCCTTTACTCTGTCGATAACTTCAAATACTATGTTATTTTTGTCGATCACTACACTAAATATGTCTGGCTTTATCCTCTCAAGCGCAAGTCCGATACATACTCTGTCTTCACTCGTTTCAAACCTCTTGTTGCAAAACAATTCAGCACACCACTTCGCATTCTATATTCAGACAATGGGGGCGAATTTGTTAAGTTGCTTCCCTATCTCGCTGAACACGACATATCTCATCTCACCTCCCCTCCGCACACTCCGGAACACAATAGCTATGCTGAACGCCGTCATCGTCACATTGCCGACACAGGTCTTGCCCTTCTCACACACTCCTCGCTCCCTCATCACTACTGGCCCCATGCATTTCAGATCGCGGTCTATCTGATAAATCGTCTTCCCACTCCCACTTTAAATCACACCACTCCATACTCTAAGTTGTTCGGCCAACCACCCAAGTACCATCATCTCCACAACTTAGGGTATTTGTGCTACCCTTGGCTTCGTCCATACACCTCTCACAAACTCGATCCTCGCTCCATCACCTGTGTCTTTGTTGGTTACTCCCCAAGCCAACACGTCTACTTATGTCTTGATCCTACCTCTAATTGCGTATATGCCTCTCGTCATGTGCGTTTCATTGACTCCACCTATCCTTTTGAGTCTTCCCCTGCCAACCCCACCACAGACCAATGGTGTCCTTTTGTCGTCCCCATCCTAAACCCTTCCAGTCCTCCCACTGACCCCGTACCACCTCCTGTCCCTCTGCACCCTGAACCAGAACCCCCACATACTCCCTTACTGCCGCTACTCAACCTCCTCCTCATACCTCTCCTACACCCTCTCCTCCACCACCTCCTCCTCCCCCCTCCTCCTCCTCCTCTTCATCGCCACGCCACTCGTGCCTCACACAACATCTTTAAACCCATCAACCGCATGAACCTTAATGCCGAACTATCCTCTCCTGAGCCCACCACTGTCAAGCAGGCCCTCGCACAACCTGTTTGGCGTGATGCTATGCAAACGCAATTTGATGCCCTCATAGCCAACAAAACTTGGGATCTCGTCCCTCCTTCTCTGTCCCATAATATTGTAGGTTGCAAATGGATTTTCCGCACCAAGTACAACCCCGATGGTACCCTCAACAAGCATAAAGCTCGCCTTGTTGCTAAGGGCTTCACTCAACGCCCTGGCCTCGACTATACTGAAACCTTTAGTCCCGTCATTAAACCTGCTACGATCCGAATGTTGCTTAGTCTTGCTATCACCAAGCGTTGGATGCTCCGCCAGTTGGATGTCAATGATGCGTTCCTCCAAGGTACGCTCACAGATGCCGTTTATATGGCTCAACCTGCCGGGTTTGTTGATCCTACTCGTCCTAAGCATGTATGTCGCCTTCGTAAGGCCATTTATGGTCTGAAGCAGCCCCCCCACGCTTGGTATACTGAATTACACTCCTACCTCCTCGGTGTTGGGTTCACGAACTCTACTTGTGACACGTCCCTATTTATTCATCATGCTCCTAATCCTATTTATGTGTTGGTATATGTCGATGATATCATTGTTACAGGTCCTTGCTCCACCACGGTTCAACGGTTCATAGCTGATCTTGCTGCTCGCTTCTCCTTGAAGGACCTTGGCTGTCTTTCGTATTTCTTGGGGGTTAAGGTCCATCATACCTCTCGAAGCTTGTTCTTGAGTCAACGTCGTTATATTCTTGATCTTTTGACTCGTGCTCATATGCTGGATTCTAAGCCCATTTCTACGCATATGGACCTTGCTGATCGTCTTTCTCTTCTCTCTGGGGAACCTCTCTCGGACCCCACCAGTTTTCGAACTCTTGTTGGTGGCCTTTAGTATCTGTCTCTTACTCGTCCTGATGTTGCTTATGCTGTCAACAAGCTCTCTCAGTCTATGCATAAGCCTAATACGTCCCATTTTCAGGCTCTTAAGCGTGTCCTACGGTACCTCAATGAGACGCTTGGTGTAGGCCTCAATCTGTTTTGTGATTCGCCACTCACGTTACACGCTTTTTCCGACTCTGATTGGGCCGGTGATAAGGATGATTTCATTTCGACTGGTGCCTACCTGGTTTATTTGGGTCGAAATCCTATTTCTTGGAGCTCGAAAAAGCAGCGCTCTGTTGCTCGTTCTTCGACTGAAGCTGAATATCGTTCTATTGCGTCCGCTGCTGCTGAACTTACCTAGCTTTCTAGTCTTCTTAGTGAGCTCCATATCGATATGCCTTGTGCTCCCACGGTCTATTGTGATAATATTGGTGCTACTCATCTGAGTGCTAATCCTGTCTTTCATTTTCGTATGAAACATTTGGCTATCGATTACCATTTTATTCGTGAAAAGGTTCAAGGCGGTCTCCTTTGTGTTTTACCTGTGGTTAATGATGATCAGTTGGCCGACGCTTTGACTAAGCCGCTCCCTCGTGCTCGCTTTCAAATGTTGCTCTCCAAGATCGGTCTTTCCCTTCGGTCGTCCGTCTTGCGGGGGCATGATAAAGATACGGGAGTATCATAATTAATTATTGTGTGTATATATTTTTGGTAGTTTATAGCTCTAATAGCTTTCCTATTTCTTGACTTGATAGATTATGTTCTTGTATTAATTACCTATTGTATGCTGTTGTAGTTTCCTTAGTTTATGGTAAGTTAGGCTGCTAATTCTTGTATAAATATACTCTTGTTTTCCATCAATAATATTCAAGCTTTTAGCCATAAACTCATTCTCTTCCCAAGGTACACAATACACACAACATAATCTCAAGTGTAAACCGATAGATGGGAGATGAAGACATGATTAGTTGCATCCTCAATTTTAATCACCATCATTCATCTCTAATCAAATAATTGAGTAACACGTCTGTAAAGATACGCATATCTCGATAGAGCTGTTTAATATTATATAATCAATGTTTGTCGCATAATTAACAATACCATTATAGATTCAAAATTCTCATTCAAAACAAGTCAAATACATCCCAAATTATATAACAAGTTGTTTAAAAAATGCTAAAATATTTTGTCATTATTACCATCACGTGATAGTATTTGATCCGCTACTGGTGATTAATTTATAATAATAAGGGTTAAGGGAAGGTGAGAAGTAGAAGGACGTGCAAACCCACTCCAACAAACATAAAACTGTGCCCTTAACACATTCTGTCGGGTCATCACTTATTGCTTAAGTGTCCTTTCGCATGTGCCTCTTTTACATTTTAAGGGCATCATATCTTTATTATGATTTTCCTTTCAATTATAATACCTTAATCCTTCCTTTTGGTGTATTATGTCTTGTATTATAGTGTCTTACTAAATAATAAAATACTAATTGAAGTCGAGACGAACTATATTAGAACTTGTCTACTGCTTTTTCTTTGTTAATACTAGAAAAGTTGGAGTTACAACGGAGATTTTAATCTGATCAGGTTTGAACCCAAGTCATGAGTAGTATCTCTCATAACTTTAGTTACCAACTAAACTAGTCGTCATCTGTCGGCACCACAATTTTAATTTTTAAAATCGGCTTATAAATATCACTTCATCTGCTGATCTCATGAACTTGGAATTACTCAATGGTGTTTCATTATGCTCTAAACCAAAGACAAAATCAATTAATCCTAATAAGAGCTGGCCCAAAAATACAGGGCGCAGTTAAGTTTAATAAGTGCAGCCTGGACTTATTGGCAGTCCAATAGTCCATCAAAATAGTATCAATGTGACACAATCCTGATAATAATGGGTTTTCTAAGATCAAATTATGAAGTGGAAATTTTAGACCTGCTAAAAGGAGTCATGCCCGAATTAGCCGATCCGAGATTGCACAATTCGAATATGACCCGAAATCCGAATTAACCCGACCCAAATTCAGACCCAACCCCTACTTAAATGGACCCAAAAGCGACCCCATCCAAAATGACCCGAACCGAAACCACCCAACCTAAAATGACAAAAGTAAGCCAAAACAATCTGATTAAAGTTGTTTATGAAATAATCTCTTTCTTAATTAAAGTTTGAATATTAAAATTCTAAACACGTGTTTAGCAACTTTTATTATTTTTGGTGTCAAAAGAGACATTAGAACAATTTATATTAATTTAATTCTGTTAGCCATTTCTATTATTGAAAATAGTTTTTGCTTTCGTTTATACAAGTAATGTATGAGGTAACGTTAAATTTCATGTTTATAGACTTAGGCAACCTTGTAATATATGCAGCTTAGTCATTGTGCTGGTATAATAGTATTGTCTCTTCTAGGTTCCTTCTCTTTTCTGCCTTTACAATTTTGTTAAGCAGTCAACACTAATTGTAATACCCCTAAGTTTTAGGAAGCACTCGACCGAGTGATCGAGTGGTTCATACTCGGCCGAGTCTGGTGGACCGAGTATGTTCTGGATTTGATCCATAGTTTGATTAGGTGGCACTCGGCCGAGTGGCTGGCGCACTCGACCAAGTACTTCGGCTTAGACCCAGAAAACGCGGAATCTGGTTTCATGTTTTGGGTGAGTGCTATATAAGGCCATAAACAGTGTTCTGTCTCTCTTTAGGAACCATAAAACTCTCTAAACCCTCTCTAGAACAATATTCCTATCATCTTTTGGGAAGATTCAACCTTGAATTTGAAGATTTAACATCATCCTTCATCTTTTCTTTGTCTTTTTCATCTTGTGATCTATATTTATTCTTTTAATCTCTTTTGTTGTTACCCAAACCCTATAATTTGGGAAAAATTGGGCGTTTTGTCATTTGGGTGTTTTAATTGGGGATTTGTGTAATTAGATAGTTGTAAAAGGGCATTATATATGTATTGTTGTTGTAGGAACCTATTGCGATAGGAATAACATGATTAATTGTAGGAGGAGAATTCATAGAAGAGAATTTTTAATATTGCGCTTGTAGAGATTTGCTAAAAGGTAGAGTTTCCGTACTCGGTTTTAATTGTATGAATGCTTGTATATATCATTATTGTTGTTAGTCTCATAATAAACGTTGGAATTACATCATATCATGAGAGTTAGCATATGTGTCTGACTAATTGTGGTAACTGTTGCTACATGGACGAGTCATGGAATACATGAGATTTATGATAAATGTGAAAGTGATATATTTGGCATATCGTGTTACATGTGGATGTTGGTGGAGTTGTGGTAGTGTCGTGGCGGTAAGGAGAGTGAGATAGTTCGGGAAAGCGTCTCACGCCCGGCCCAGACGGTCCTTGAAGTTTCCCACTTCAAGGAGGACATACACGTTAATGATCTGAAGAAGAAAGATTCGTGTTGCGATGCGAATCTGACAGGGGTCTGGGTTGTGAACCGGGCTCAGTATATGTAATACTTGTGTTTTTGTAAGGGTTCACTCAACCGAGTACACTGAGTACTCGACCGAGTGGAGCTCACTCGGCTGAGTGGGTGACCAAGTGAGACCTGAAATTGTGGCATCGGACCCTGATTCGAGTCACTGAGCTCTCGACCGAGTGATGTGGCTTTCCTAGTTTTACGCGTGAAAGCATGTGGATCTTATCTCTTTTGACCTCTTCTTTTTCAGTTAGCGCCCGGGCCCGGTACCACGGGTGTGTCCCGAGTACCTTTGTTTACGGGCTGCGATCCAACGGTTTGGTGGCAGTGTTGTGATGCCGTCACCGGGTTTGGTGTGGGTGAGTTGTGACGTTGGAGGACATGTATGTAACACCCCCATACTCCGAGACACCTTATCAAGGACTACCTCCGAATACAAGGATGTTACCATCTCGGTTTCCCGAGGCAGTGAAGATCATAGTAACAATAATGAAACATTAAAAGTAAATATAACTTTAAGTGATTACAAAACTCTCTATAAATCGGAGTATAAAATCCAAACCAAAACAAAAGTGATAACTAAACAAGTCTGCGGAAGCTAAGACAAAACTAGTGAAGACTCCACCCTGCTAACCCCGCCGCATAGTCAACAATCATCATCGTCAGTACTTGCTAAACCAACTGCTCACCATCCCCGAATGAATCACCACAGTTTTTAAAACAGATACGGGGTCAGTCAACTGAACAACTATATACAGTAAGCAATGTAAACAAATGAAACAAACATCACACCGCCACCATCACCACACCACACACCACAGATCAAATAACCGACTACACACCGAAGTGTGTAGCCCTGCCAATGGGGACCGCAGCCACACCACCTAACCACCCACAA
>VHZZ01002929.1:27792-40219 GCA_009801015.1 Silene noctiflora | reverse complement strand
GTGAATTAGTGATTAATTATGGTGTATTAGTGGAAGGAGGATGAAATATAGTTAAAACACACTTTTTGGGGATGAATCTAAGTCTTTCATTTGCTTGATCTAAGGGCCCTTATTAGGACTTATGGACTCAAGGAGGATAGAAGGACTCACTTGATCCTAATTCTCTCTCTCTCTCTATATATATATATATATCCAATCTGTTCATACACCATATCTCTGTAGAAAATCCGGGAGCTATTAATTAGGTCCTATTAATGTTTTCATTTCGCGGGCTATCACATTCTAACTTTGTAACACGGATGGAATTTGTACTAGCTGTTAATATGTTGATGAATATGGTTACGTGCTCAGCTGTAGATGTGGTTTCATAATTGTGCGGGGTAGCCAAAGCATTTTCTTTTTTTATCTCTCCTGATATTTGTCATTGCAGGTTGATCGTGGAAAGGAAAGTAATGTTATCAAGGCGGAGGCGGAAGAAGTTCACAAGGCTAAAGACAAAGGTGTCTACGTTGGTGTTGAGGATGAATTAAGTGATGAAGATCCTGAGTCTTCTGCCGAAGATGATGGCTTATCAGATATATGGAAGGAGATGAATTTTGCATTAGAAACTTCCAAGGTACCATTGCAAAGTTGGTGTTAGTTGAAACCTTTTTTTTTTCTTGTGTATTTGTATTTGTTGTCATCATTGCTTAATTTCTTTTGGTATTGTACCTATAAGCAACTACTTCTCGTTTGCTACTGATTTATGCTACCTATGTGGGCTATGTCAATGGATGCCGCTTATACTTCACCATTAAGTTTGGTTGGCTCCTGTTTCCAGAAGTGCATTAAATGCCTATAATCAGTTTAGGCAGAAACAGATGGGAAAGTTAGATGCCGCGTATGTATTCGGGGTTATTGATATTTTGCCATTCGTCATTCAAAATTGTCTTCTATTTTCTTAGCTCATGGTTGCTATTTAAGTTGACATTTCTACTGGAGCCAAAGACTCGCTATTATAAGCAAAGTTGTCATTTAAGTTGGCTTTAGAATATGATAAGCAAAGTTACAAACTGAACTAGCTACTCTTCATTTTACCGTGAAATAAGTCATTGGATTCAGTTATAGGTGAAACTGTTCATTACTGTGATAAACAAACATGAAAATGATTTAGTCAGAGCATGTTGGCAATGTCGTTATTCTTGTTCCTGCTATTGAGAACCGTCTACATCTTTTACCTTAAGGCCTTATTTGGATACCAAAAATGGAGGGAAGGGGAGGGGAATGGAGGGAGGGAATTTTCTCTCCAAATCTTTCCTTTGTTGGCGAGAAATAATTTGCCTTGTAGGAGGGATCCATTTTCCTTCCCCTCCAAATCTCTCCACATCCATTTTGCTACCCAAACAATGGAAATGGTTTTCCTCCAAATCCCTTTCCCCCTTTCTTTTAAATTCGCCTATCCAAACAAGGCCTAAAGCTACTATTTTTAGTGGTTCGTATAGTCCAAATGTTGTTTCATGAATGTTGTACTATGTACATAATTATTTCAGTTGTTGGGATCAGTCTCATTGAAACCAATCACAAATGCTTTCCATAATAACATTGTTATATATTTATCATTATCTGGTCTCCTAGTGGAACTACAAGAGTTAAGTTTGTTCTCTCGGCCTGTTTGTTTGGCTCATTTTCTTATATCTCATTAGACAATTCCTTGTTATCTTTCTTGTCCTGAATTCGCAGCTATGATTGAAGTTATAATTGGAAAAATTTAGCTCCTCAATATGTTGCATTTTGTAGGAGGCTCCAGTTGATAGATCATCTGATGATTCAGAGGAAGATGAGGGATGTGATCATTCATTTGTCCTTAAAGATGATATTGGCTATGTCTGCCGTGTTTGTGGAGTCATTCAGAGGGCAATTGAGACTATATTTGATTTTCAGTACATAAAGGTCTTACTTATTCCTCTCTTTGTTGTACAATTTTCTATTTGCGTTCTACATGTGTGAAAGTCAGGTATTTTCTATACTAAAAGGATATGTTGATGACTTGATGTAAACTTGAAGTCTGATCTAGGCTTGTACATTACAATATAAGTTGCATTCCCAAATGTTTCTTTTTTTACTTATATACTACTTCGTATATGTCCATATTTCCAATGGAGCCAAAGACTCATTACTCTTTGGCTCTGGATTATGATGAAATAAATCAAAATGGCTCAAAAAGTTGCTGCTCTTCTTTCTTCTGTGAAGTAGCGGTCCTTTAATGCAGTTATCGACGCAATTCCCATCTCGAGTCATTCAGAAACAACTTCTTTGTGTTGCTAACACAAGGGTAAGGCTGCGTACATCCGACCCCCATTACCCCGCAATTTGCGGGAGCCATTGAGGCACTGGGTCGTTGTTGTAACTCGTCTATTCTGTAAAATAATTCTTATGGTTTAAAATGAAATTCCAAGACTGCACCGTCATACATGCGTGAGGAAGCGTCGCTTTGTGTGCTAAGTTTAATATTTTGAAGATCTTGTTAACAGGACGCACATAAAGTTTTTAACGTATTGAAACCGTAGGACTGAAACTTATGCAAAATCTTGTTGTCAGGCGTACATATATGGCATATATGCATTTGAGTTATTCCATTTCTGCATTGTACTTGGGTCTTCTTGGTCTTAAAGTGATGCCGTGGGCCTTGTGGTTGTTAAGACTTGTTACTTGTTAGATTACATTGTAATTTATGCACAAAATCTTATATGAGACGGTCTCACCTGTGAGATGAACCCATTAACCACATAACCCCAGATAGACTCTGTGCTCCTATAAAAGTATGAATTCGTGTCTCAAACTCGTTACTCATGTTGTCAGCCTATATCTGTGCTTTGCACATTTTTGAGCTGCAAATTTTGCGACTCTTCTTTAAACATTTTAATACAAATTTACAACTGTTAAGTTTTTTTGATCCCAGGCTGCTCGTATAAGAAGTTCACGATCTGGGTCTCGGTATGACAGAGAGTTGGAGAATTCTGGGGGAAATCTGGATGGTCTGAAGTTGTCTGGGCATGATTTGGCTGTTACTGAAATCTCTCCGCATCCTAGACACAAGAAACAGATGAAGCCTCACCAATTGGAGGGGTTTAACTTCTTATTAAGCAACTTGATAACCGAAAATCCCGGAGGCTGTATATTAGCTCATGCTCCAGGCTCTGGAAAGACTTTCATGATCATAAGTTTTATGCAGAGTTTCCTTGCCCATTACCCAGATGCTCGGCCATTGGTTGTACTTCCAAAAGGGATTCTTCCAACATGGAAAAGGGAATTCCAGAGATGGCAAGTAGAGGACATTTCTCTGCTTGACTTCTACTCTATGAAAGCAGAAAATAGACATCAACAAAGTGAAGTTTTAAAGCAATGGGTAGACAAGAGAAGCATACTCTTTCTGGGATACAAGCAATTTTCTACTATTGTCTCAGGTGATCGAACTTGCAAAATGACTACATATTGCCGCGAGGTTTTGCTTAAATGCCCAACCATTCTCATCTTGGACGAAGGTCACAACCCTAGAAATGATGACACTGACATGTTGAACACCCTTGCAGCAGTCCAAACACCTAGGAAGGTAGTGTTGTCGGGTACATTGTATCAAAACCATGTCAAAGAAGTCTTCACTATCTTAAATTTGGTTAGGCCGAAGTTTCTCAAGCTAGACACTTCTAGAGCCATCAAGAAACGTATCCTGAGTCGTGTGGCATTTAATGGTTTCAAGAAGAATATGAAAGGGAATGCAGAAAGTAATTTTTATGATCTTGTTGAGCACACCCTTCAACAAGATGCTGATTTCAAAAGAAAGGAGGCTGTGATTAAGGACCTGAGGGAGATGACTAGTAGGGTCCTTCACTACTACAGAGGAGATTTCTTGGATGACCTTCCTGGCCTCTTGGACTTCACAGTTCTTCTTCAATTAAGGCCCCAACAAAAGCGTGACGTTCAGGAGCTGAAAAGGACAGAAAAGGCCATATTCAGGAAGAGTTCTGTGGGTTGCGCAGTCTACACTCACCCGATGCTGAAGCAATTTCTGGACAAAAAAGTTGGGCTTGAAAAAAATTCTCTACCAAGCGATAGCAGGGTTGATGAGCTAATTGAAAAGATAGATTATCGTGATGGGGTTAAAGCTAAGTTCTTTTACAATGTGCTGTCTCTTTGTGAAAGTACTGGTGAGAAGTTATTGGTGTTCAGCCAGTATCTCTTACCATTAAAGTTTCTTGAAAGACTGGCTGTGTGTAGAAAGGGGTATCGTGTTGGACGAGAGATATTTATGATTACTGGCGATACCTCAGCTGAGCAGCGGGAGACTTCCATGGAGTTGTTCAACACGTCTGATGATGCACGAGTCTTTTTCGGGTCCATCAAAGCTTGTGGAGAAGGCATATCCTTGGTGGGAGCCTCCAGGGTGATAATACTAGATGTACATCTTAACCCGTCTGTCTCACGGCAAGCAATAGGGCGTGCTTTTAGGCCTGGCCAAGATAAGAAGGTTTACGTCTACCGGCTCGTTGCTGCAGACTCACCGGAAGAAAAAGACCACCTCACATGTTTTAAGAAGGAACAGATCGCTAAACGGTGGTTTGAATGGAATGAGTACAGCGGGAAGCAGGACTTCGACTTGGAGGATGTGGATCCTAAAGATTCTGGGGATAGGTTTCTCGAGAGTGAACTGTTAGCTAATGACATCCACTCATTACATACAAGGTCAGTTCACTTTTCGATCTTGTATTAATCTTTGTTTCCTTGCCTGCCCCTTTTTTATTTTCTCCGTATATTAATGCAATTTTCTCATTTTCTGCAGGTAGTATCAGTTCTAGTAGGACAAGGAATGCAGTAATGCAATTTTCACAATATGCCTGCATTCGAATGCAACTTGTTTGTAGCAGGAGACTTTTGTGAAGTAGTTTTTCTACATGCCTGACTAGTCCAGTGCGGAACATTGGTGTAGTGTAATCATACATTTTGCGACATGAACTCTTCTACCAGTAAAATGGATTGTGTATATTTTTAAAAGTACTCAGTGTTGCCTGAATTTACTTTTGTGGATTTAAGATTTTCGGGAAGTATCCTCAACGTCTGTGGTTGTAATGTTGTTGAGACACCCTCCCTCACACCCACCTTTGCTCCTCAACTTGACCATCGAGTAATGCAACAACATTGTATGTCCCGCTGCTATCCTGTAAGGTGTAAACTACCCAATATGGCTTTAAGGACCTCAACACCCCCAATTAATTTGCTGTTTTTGGTGTCCTGTTCAACCGTCAAGGGTTCACCCAAACCAAATACATAGACAACATAGTCGAAAGTATCTTGCACAGAAATCCTAGCGTTCCACCTGAACCAGAGGTTATTTCTATAGAGCATGTGAGAACAAGGTAGGGGAGGGAGCTGTACCTCCAGCAAGGTAATTCCAGTAAACCTTTGAAAAAACATACTCCAAGGACAAGTCATTGGAACAATCTGACTTGCTATTCAGTTCACAAGCAGTACCGATAATTTGACCAAGTTAAATAAGCAATGAAAATCAAGAATAAAATTCACCCCCTCTACCTTTTTAAGTTTTTAGTACTGGTTCTATAAACACAACACCATCCACCGTCCATCTATCTAATATTCGCTCGTTTAGTCCCACCGCCCATCTAATTAATATTCTCGTTAAGAGGAGCAGCTGATGCAAAACTTTTTAACTCTTCATTCACCATCCTATAGTTTTCCTCCGTCCCATCTTCAACGCCACATCCAAGTCTTCCCATTTTGAAGATGACCAGTGAATTCGTTCTGAATAAGAGCACTTTTTTCTAACTACTCTGAAAAAGTAGTTGCCCAACCAACCCTGTTGAATTAATTCCAAACACTCCATATGCTCAAAGTTCCAAGATTCAAGAATAAAGTTTCTTGAAGTCGAACTCGATGGGTGAAAAATGCTTTAATCTCATCTCAGGAAAATGAGAAAACCATACACTTTATCTATTCTTTCGTAAACTCATTTCGTAAAATATTAAATCCAAAGTTTAAAATTATGTGAACCCTTGATGTATCCCTTATTCAAACTTGAATCTGTCAGTATTACGGTGAGTACGAACTTGTAGGGCTTGGTTCTGCTTCTATTTCGGCAACAGCGATAAAATTGTGGTCTACTGACCACCGGTGCTGGTACATACTACCTTGAAAGCTAAAGCAAAAGATCGTTGACTGTTGTGTATCCTTAGGGCACCTGTTTTCATTTATAAACTATACTGTAGGACTCCAATTTATCACCCAGCTGAATACCTTGAGAAATTTATCAATGGTGTCAAACATGAAGACGTCTCTTACTCTCTTGGCTCTATGGTGATGGACATAGCTGTTACATTTTTCTGATATGTGATGTGATGGATCATTCATTGACGATCCTCTCAATTAGTATTGAGTCGATTATTAGCTTTATTGATCATCTAATATTATCGCCTTGTTGCTGATTTGTGCTTGCAGCAGCACCCGCTGAGTCTTCCTGACTGCTTGTAAATGTCAAGAGTTCAATGTGGGTGTGTGCTATACTGCCGGTTCACAAGTTATTTTGATGTCCAGTTTCTTTCACACTATACTTTATCCTGAAATTATGGACAACCGGACTGTGCGATAGTAACACAAATCCAATTCGGGGGATTTAATGAAATTTGATTGATCGGTCTTGTTACTCGTTACTATTGAAATCAAATTAATTTTGCCAGTAAGCTGTTTTCAAAATGATATAATGACTTAACCGAATACTACCCGTTCCAAACAACCTGAATATGCATCATTGTAAGGCGTGCAACTCCTTGGACACCATATGGACGAGTCCAATTTCAGAGTTTAATCAACATAAAATAATCTACAAACAAGGTAGGATTTAGTGGTGCTGATAGAAGCACATTCGGATCAGCGAGGTTTGTTGCTACTCTACTAGTGATAGAACAAGCATCCATCCACAGAAGCTTTAAGTGCGATCTCTATTACCATAAAACCAGTTGGTGTCTTCCCCTTTGACCCCCCATAATAATTTCTCACATTTTTCAGAAGGGTGATGAACCATACCACCACAGTATTGACAACCACCAACATACGCATTACCTGAAACACAAGCAAGTCAAACGGGTTAGAATGAGAACAGAGAAGACAGACGGACAGTGATGATCATTAGCACAGCAATCTCAAAAGAGTCAAAAGACAACTGGAGTATGGACTCACGCCAATGAGGTAGCGTTTCACTAGGCCCCAAGGACACGCAGAGATCAATCACGAGAGCCTTATACATCCTCATTTGAGCAAAGAAAGTTTCAAATTGAGCATCTGGATAGTCTTTTGGCTTAGCTTTGGTTTTGAAGTGAAAGATCGGACCACTGGAAATTCTTGCTCCATATACAAGTCCAGGCTCTACCAGCTCATACTTTTGACCACCCTCCTGAAAGTTGATCCAATTCCTAATTAGCTTACAAAGATTAGAATTTTAATCTAGATGTACAAACTATAAACAGAACTGTCAAAAGAAATCATGCAAGTTTAAGGTAATTTTCTTACTCGTCCTAAAATTGGAAATTCAAATAAAAATGTACCTGTTTATTCAAGTATTTTAAGGCAGCCCTCCGCTTTAAAGCGAACTTGAAAT
The DNA here is from genome assembly GCA_009801015.1 of Silene noctiflora. Taxonomy (NCBI): domain Eukaryota; kingdom Viridiplantae; phylum Streptophyta; class Magnoliopsida; order Caryophyllales; family Caryophyllaceae; genus Silene; species Silene noctiflora. The sequence continues at coordinate 32,577 of VHZZ01002929.1, read as the reverse complement.
TCAATACGCCCGCCATCTAACCTGCAAGAAGTTCATAGCATCAAACTGCATCGCCTGCCTCACAATATCAAAAATATAAACATAATAACTTGGATTACTTGTTGTACATACCACGGTTCTCGATAATCCTCCTCTTCACCTTCCATACCATCCTCATCGTCATCCTCATCCGCATCCTCTTCCTCTTCCTCTTCCTTATCATCATCTTCAGACATTACATCATTTGCATCTTTTGCTTTTACATCATTTGCGTCTTTTGCTTTTACATCATTTGCATCTTCGGCCTGCATTCTGTTCATAAAGAATTGATGAATACGCGCTAAATTATATCAGTAAACACCCAGTATTTCCGTTCAAGAGTATCAAACAAGACTATGTCCACACTGATATTCTATATGGTTCGTTGGCTGATCACGCTTCAAACAACAGCAACACACGACATACGACAGCCATCTATGGAATTCATGATGAATAATCTTAATCTTTCATATTCTTCACGTACAGAAGACACTTTAATATACAAGAGAGGGTAATTTTGCGACAACACAAATCGATAAATTAAGATAACATAAAAGTACTACTGGATGCAACGAAATAAGGAGATAAAAAATCGAACAGAAAACCTGGAATCATCCGGTGTGGGAACGATCTCCAAACTGGAATTCTCTTTGTACATAGTATTATCTACGGAGTCCAGTGGAAATATGGAATGGTCTGCAACCCGATGCAACAAGACCCTTCAAACGGATCAATCGGGTTGGACGTTTGTCTGATAATTTCCGCTCGAGTTAGGGAGTTATTACCCCTAAATTTCGGGTTATTCCTTTATTTTAAATCCTAGTTTTTGTTGTCAGAATGATTGCTCACTTGTTAAATCGCATAGATGGCAATTCTTAATCAATAAGTCGATGCGACGGGTCAAATACTATTCATATGGGTTAGACCTGTCAAACGAGTCGAACGGGCGGGTTACGATACTCTTCCTTTAATGGGCGCCCGTCTTATGCTATAGGACGGTAAGAGAGTTGGTGAATAAACAATTATACAACTTGCGCACTATCATTTATGGGCCTTCAAGGATGACCCATGATATTGTAGTAGACCTGTGATTCAGACTCGAATGAATCCGTTGGACAGATGAAATTGCAAACAGTCTACTTACCTTGTTTTATTGTTAGCAATTTCGCTCTTCCGATTTGAAATCTCAAATACCAATACAGCTCTTTAACATAAGAGTGATATGTACAATATGATGATGTAACATAGTGATACATTACATGTGTGCAATACTGCTCTATAACTTGTATTGCACTTGAATATCTTTTTCTATTGCCGTCATTTCAGTAGCTACCGAACTTGGGCACAAGTACGCTGGCCATCAAATCTTCTTGATGATGTTCACAATCTTACCATTGTGTTCGCTACGAATGTTGATACTTCCATTAATCTGATTACCAGGTCCATAATTAACATTCTTGCCAGAATTAACACAGCTAATCTCACCTGGACCGCCGTTATAATTAACCTGTTGCCCGATCTGAATAATGCTTCCTGCAGTACTAGTCCCTTCCTGTTTTTCAAGAAATGGTTTCGGTTTATTCAAAATTTTAACTTCCCAACGACACAACCTTTTGCCTGTCCATCTCTCAAGCGCATTCCTTAAGTAATCCCATTTCACCTCGCCATTGTTGATAGACATGAGGTAGTAATCCAGATCCTCCTGGCTTGGTCGGAGATACACCTTAGGAAATCCTTTCTCCGTCTCCTCGAATCTCCATAATATATTGAGATCGTCCTTGCCTTTGTCGGTTTGGATTAACCTTTGCCTCCCCCCTTTCGCACCCAGATACTTGCCATATATACTTACTATTCGGACCTGTTTCTCCGGATCCTTTCCCTTGATAATCCACTGTGCAGTTTCAAGGGGTGTAGGATTTAAACTAGTCTTGATTGATTTTCGGTCATCGCAAGCTACTAAGTAATAATCATTCTCATCCTTGAGCTTCACTGCCAAGGGTTTCTTGTTTTTTAGACTCTGCATATTAATTTAGTTAAATTCAAATAACTTTTATTTTGTTTTGTTTGAACAGTTGTTCTATAATGAGATTGCTTAGTTTGATGATCAACTTAACTTGTTGATCTTTAGTATATGTATGCCGGATGCCGTGATTAATTAATATTACATTACTGGAGCATCTGTACTTGGATTAGTGTTTTTCCTTTTTCAAAAGGCAGGATGAATATATTCTGTGATAAGATTTAGTACCAAATCATGTTGTGATAGTCTATGTTCCTCTAGCACTTTTGGTTCCGCCATATACCCTTGTCTGACACTCGACACTTAGACAAAGGTATGGCACTTTGACACCTAATTTGAGCCAAAATATGCATATTGAACTATTGGAAATGCACCCGTATTGGATATATACATCCAAGTATTATGTTGACAGAATTTGAACTGAGTGTACTACCACTCAATGTATGAGACAGAACCACATAAGCCCCTGCTATCTTTCCAGTAACATTAATGGTAATAAACTTAAGTAACTGACCAACTAACTAATAGACTTGCCCATAATCAAATATTTTGAAATCAAGTCATAGCGACAAGGATTCTCGATACAGAGTAATACTCTACATTGTTTTACTGCTTAGACATTGCTTAATACGGAGTACAATCGAGTAATGTATACGTGTTTCTTCACTTACTTAGGAAGTCCTATTATACTAGTTGCATTACAGTTGTTCACTTGCTCATAATACCACCAACTCTGTACCTACAGGCAACAAATCTCCTAAAGCTGCCCCTATCAAAATCCCATTCTCCGATTGCTTGTGGGATTTGCGCTGACGGGATAATGGTTCAACAATCACCTTTTCTACCTTGGGAAACTTGTAAAGCACTTGTCGAACGAGCTCAATGTAATTCGACAAGTTATTATAGCCGGTAATTTCTACCACCTTCACTAGATTATGCACGTACTTCACCTCTCTCTTCCTGGCCTTTCAATTGTATTATTTATAGGCGCCAAATCTGAAATCTCTAGCCCTTTGATCATTAACACAAATCTATGCAGCTTTGGACATGACCTCAATAACATTGTGCACCACCCAATGTAGCTCTCAAGAAGATATCCCCACGGACGAACGTTCACATGCTCGAGATTTTCGAGCAAGGGTAGTTTGGAAATTTCAGATAATTTATCAAACATTTAGAGTGAGAATTTATTCAAGTCCAGTACGATTGACTTGAGCCGAGAAAAATAGCATGAAAACTGACCTTCATCTATAGTGAAGAAGTTGTGGTCGAAATTAGCTCGAGTTAATGAAGGAAGTTGCTTAAAACAAAGACTTATTTGAGGTCCTCCATAAGTAATGGAGACAAGATTTCTCGTGTGTAAGTCGAGATTGCGTATTTCAGGACAACCCATTATCTCTAGATGGCTTAGGTTAGGCAATGGGCTAGTAACTTTGAGCTCACGCAATGTGGAAGAGTGTCCAAGTTTTAAGTAAGCGAGAGTTGCATAAAATCCATCCTAGAACATCATCTTCAACGTTGACATAATCTAGATAAAGATTAGTCAATGATCCATTATACTTTGTAAAGACATCGAATCTAAGAGCGTAATTTCCACAACCGCGATTATTACACAAATCCAACTCGAAGGTTTTGACATGTTTCTTTAACCCGAATTTGATCAATTTTGATATTATAAAATTAGCACTCTTCCCTTCCAAATCGAACTGAAGTTTGAACTCTTCAATTGTACGAGCTTTATGCATATTTAACACATGAGTAACGTTCGTTAAGGACTTTTTCGAGTGGTTAGAGCGGAAATCAAGGTCCAACATTCCGTTCGTGTACGTCCACAGATATCTCCATTGGTGAGATAGAACGCTCGTTCGAACTGCATCTTGCAACTTGAGATCGGAGATGATACGAATTAGGATATCTTCCGGTAATGCACTTATTCGATCATTCGAGTTACTCATCCTCATTAACTTCAATTACGGATTAGCTTTGAAACATAAGATTAACATGTTTGTTTTTGTTGAGGTAGAAATATAGAATTATACGGGAAAGAAGAACGTTTATATGGGAAATAATTGACAATTAAGTACGGAGTAATTTCCTTGATGGCCAAGGAATTTAGGACAGCAAGCTATTCCTTGGCGTCCAAGGTTTATTCCGCTTCCCCAACCCCCAACAAACAAAATTATTTTTGGAAACATTGTTTCCTAACGACAGCCTTTCCTAATTGCACTCGCGTTTATGTTTCTGTTGACTTAAATTTCGAGTCAGTAAATAACTAGTTTTCATGTCCGGATACTAAAATAATTAGCGATGAATTTCACGATATAATGAAATATAGTACATAGTTCATGTCATAATTATAGTTTTTTTTTTTGCAAGAAAACCAAGATGAAAGTGTGTACATATGATACTCCAGATTTTTTGGTTTTTGTTCACGACACCGGTGTGTTTTTCAATTTTACATAGCACTTATTTTTATTCATCATTAAATTTAATGAGCTCGTATTTTTATGCACGTGGTGTTTGCTAATAAATTTTTCTATTTGATCTCGTGAACCCTACCTTCACTAAACTCATTACGTACCTTCCCCAAACTCGTCAGATATGATATTAAAAGTCATTCATTTACATTGAGGGGTAAGAGACTGGATACACAATAGAGAATGTGTTGTTCAATATAGGTCTAACGCTTTATTTTGATGAGGAGATAAGAGACATGAAACAAAATATGCCAAATTTTATGTTTTATT
>VHZZ01002926.1:15617-32767 GCA_009801015.1 Silene noctiflora | reverse complement strand
AAAAAAAAAAAAAAAAAAAAGAAAACAGAACACTACCAAGAGTCCAAAGAAAAAGGCGAAAATGATGCTGCAATCAACCAAATCAAATTATATCCTGCAGAAGGGTATGTATTCTCGTCCACTAAATTCTTTCAGGCCTTTCAGTTCATCTCTTCCTTCGCACAATTTCATGCATCGTTGATCAAACATGAGTACTTAATTAGAGCTATCAGCAAGGCGGAAGAGTGTGATTTCTTGCTGCTTGAAGTAACGACGGTCTTCTTCATCAACGAGAACAAGATTTAGATAATATTTGACACTAAATTTGTTGTTGGTGTTGCGGTAAGTAGGGGTCAGCTCATACGGACTTAGAAATAGTCTCAGCGGAATCGATTCGCCTAAAGAAGCAAATATAAATTTAAGGTTAAAACCCATATAATTTATAGCAGAAGTGGAAATACACGGTGATAACTACAACAATGATCAGTAAAATTGGAGAGTGCAGATTACCATTTAAACTACTTATCAGAGACGTTTGAAGAGCTCTATTAATGAATTCTGACATTCTGTTCTAACTCTTGTCTTGCATACTAGTATAGTCTATAAAACATTAAATATCCATGCACCAGGATAATATCCTAACATGAGATAGAAGCTCATGCGTATATTGAATTATCAATGTTATGGTTGGTTAGCAAATCAACAAAAAATATAAAAAAAAAAAAAAAAAAAAGAGAAAAAGACAATAGAGCTGTGCAGTCCTACTACTAGTAGCCGTCATAAGATTTGACAATAACAACATCAACGCAGAGTCTCCAGCAACGAATGCGAAAAAAATGCACGGACCCTTACCCCCGAGTGGTTACCACACAAAGGAAGTTTTTAGCTGACTCATAATAAAAATAATGTCCAGGATTGCATATTTATATTTTCCACCATATATTACCTTAATTTTTGTCCAAAGAACCTGAACTTAAAACACGGATCGAGTTTAAAATATCAAAAGTTGCAACTTGCAAGACACCCTCGTGAGATTACTCCAACAAAATGCAAGAAACAGTTTATAAACTACAATATCAACAAGTTGCAACCTGCGAACTCCCCCGTGAGATTGCTCCAGAAATTGCAAGAAACCGTATATCAACTAAGATTTACAGAAACAGGAATGCAGTTATATGATGAAGACAGCACATCATAGTTTCTCAGATGTACCTCTCACTGGGGCACCATCCATCAGCTCAAATTTCGCCAGTGTCTCTGTCTCAACATGAGTGTTTGCACCAGAACCAGTAGATTCTCGACGCCTAATCTCAAGGTCCATATTTTTTATCTTAATTCTTACCAGAAGGAAATAGATTTTTCCAATGATAACATCCTTCAAATGATACCTAGAAAAGGTATTCAGAAAGTCATACTTGTGGATTATTAAACACCTTATTGGTGCACAACAATAGGGTTTTACAAGGCCAATAAAACAACACGTGTTTTGAAAGCCTAACATAAATGGTCTAATCAAAACCCATAAAGGCAACTTGTATCACAGCCACTCCCAATCTTTCATAAACATCAAATTCTCTCAGCATTACACAGCTGACCTGTGTTTTCAGTCAATGGATTATTCGAAGATAAATCTTATGCCTGAGACAGGAATCGCTGCTGTTTGCAGTCATTGGAATACTCCCTCCATTTCTTTGTGGTGTTCCCATATTCCCCATTTTAAGGAAATTTCACTGTTGTTTTCCCATTTTAGTACTTTCTATATTGGCGTAATACTTTGCCCCTATTTTTCATCCTTATTTACCTACTTTGCCACTACTTACATAGTACAATATCAATATTATATCCCATTTCCTACTTAATTTATTCTCCTTTCCCACTTGCATTGTACTATATTGATATTATATTCCATTTTCCCCACTTAATTTATCGGACTTCCTAAAGCACGCCTCCTATTTTACTCGTTAAGCCCCTAAAAATTACTATTTTGCCCTTTTCTTATTTATTCTTTAATATTCCCCATATCTCATTGACTTTATTTTTTTTTAGAAAAAAAAACTTAAATTAGCAATGTTAATTAGAATTCGAATTAACAAAAAAAACTTTGAATTAATGAATTAATGGAACTTTTTATATATTATAAGACGATAATTAATAACAACGACAATGGTGGTCGGAGAAGAGTTCTGGCAATTGGAGAAGGTGAATAAAGGTGCTTAGATGGTGGGGGATCGAATATGATGTTGGACCGAGTTGGAGATGGTGGTGGTTGCAGTTGGCGTTGGCGTATAGTGTTGAGGAGGTGATTAGGGTGGTGGGGTTGGGATGAGGAAGGGTTGTCACGGGTTGTGGTAGGTAGGTAGGTAGGTAGAGGGAGAGGAGAGCGGTGGATCGGGCGATGGTGGTGGTGCTGATGGTGGTTTTCGGTTTTGGAGTGAGAAGGGTGGTAACTGGTAAGGGTGGTGGCGAGGAAGTGGTGCGTTTTGTGGAGAGGAGTTTAGCTGGTGTGAATAAGTGGGGCGAGATGGGGTAAGTAATGATAAGGGTATATAGTCATTCGTTAGAATTTTGTTTACCAAATAAGGAAAGGATATGAATCCAGCGAATGAGCCGAAAATGGAAAATGGTATGAATCCAGTTTTATGGAAGGGAGTACTATATTAATATTATAAAATCCATTTCCTAAGAGTTGTGCTCAACCCAAATGAGAACACAAAGAAGTGAAGGGAGTAAATCGGCCTGAAATAAAGAACACTAAAGACCATTGAAGAAGTTACACACAATGGGGTCAGTCAACTTACTTGCTTTTATTGTACTCAAATTCGATATGCATGCAGTCCTCAATTCCAACTTCCATCTACAAAATCCACAAATATTCATAAGACGTGACATCGACAGACCATTACAAACTTCATTTACCAGGTTAGGTTACAGGCTTCCAACTATGCCACCTAGAGAACACTAATTGTGGAAGCTTAATATCGACATGAAAAGGGACGGTTAACAAGACAAATGAGCCAGTATTTGTACAATTAAAGGAACAAAGCAACGAATTGATTTCAAAGGTTCTGAATAAAATTCATGAGTGAAGAAGATAATATTGAGCTCACCTTTATGCTATTGTTTATAGACGGCAGTGGAGTATAATTGCGAACCTGATTCATTTAAGACAAAAAACCTGTTGAGTGCCCAGAGAAAAAAAAAATCTCTCTAAAATCCAAAACATCCAGGTCTAATCGTTCAATAATATCACACTGTTGATGTTATAGATCAAACTGTAGCTAAAATCACAGAAAAGAAAATCATGCTTAGTTATTAGAGCAACAGAAAACAAAGAACTATTCAGGCTCATGTATATGCATGCAAAAAGTATGCCAGCACATAGTAGATGAATATACAAGTTGACAAAATGATGAACAAAGAGAGAATATCAAAAGTTAACCACTTACTTAGAGCCGATCAGATACTCTGATATAGTACACAGCCTAGATGCCATCTACCAAATAATACTACAAACGGTAACAGATTGCCTACCAGCAAATAAGACCCGGCTGATTAAATAGAGACAAAAAATGCAAACTTAAGCCACTTTTTATTCAGCCAAACACACTTGTGAAGAGTGTCAGGTCACCTTAATGCTTCTAGTTCAAGTGGTGTAGTTCTGGTCCAGAATACCTATTAATACCAAGCTCAAGGGTTCTAAGCTAATCCTCACCATTTGTTGGTGTGGCCCTCCACGAGATATAAATAAACAAAACTACATATAAAAACACTTGCACTCGTAATCGGACATTGGATGAGAGGCCTTGCAACATGGAGACTGAGAATTTAACCGGACTAATCATGTCATACCTCATGACTAAACATATAATAGTGAAGATAGCAATTGATCTTGTCTCACAAATCACAAACAAAAAAAATAAACAGTGCCTTATACCTAGCTTAACTTAAATACATGCATACTACTTGGGACTATTTTAAAGTTCCACAAGGTGAATCATCGTACATGTGCAAGAAATACAGGTAATTACAGGCATCTGGAATCTGTCCATTGTTGGTGTGTTGCCTTATCATAGCAGAAATTAGAAGGTATTAAGTGAAAAAAAAAAAAATTTATCCGAACTCCAAATTAAGAGAAAGACTATACTACCATAAACATCTTCAGATTGTTTTAGAAGAGATTCAAGCCTGACGAAAAGTGTGTACGCAAGTATTGACTATTTGTGTTGCAAAAAAAAAACATTACTACATAAATACATACCAGGAGAACCGACAAGATAAGAAACATGAAGTCTTGAACAGAACATGATTTCAAAAAATAAATTAAAACTAGAGTCAATCGGGTGACAAATAGGGAAGCAACATGAAGAAGGGGATGGGAAACATTACCACAAAGTCATGGTATTCAATTATGCTCCCAGCATAACCACGGCTGATTGTTACTTTGAGGACATACCTGAAGGATGCACAGCAGAGCAATGTTAAATATCTGAGTACATGTACTAAAATCCTCAGCACCTCACATTGAATGAAAACAACAATCTAGCTGTAGCAACTAGCAGGCATTACACAGCATAATACAACAACAACAACATCAGAGCCTTAATCCCAAAATGGTTTGGGGTCGGCTGACATGAATCATCTTTCAGAACCATCCATGGGTGAACGCACACCTCAAAATGCGAAAATATAGAAAAGGACAAGGGAACAACAAAAACAAAAGGGGAGTGAAACATAAAACAAAAGTCAAGGTAGCCTTGTAGGTTTTAAAATCTAAGTCAGGATTTCCTTTATAAAACTTAGAATTTAAATCGAGAATAAAGATTAAAACGATTTGAAAACTGAAGTAAAACTTAAGGGTCCAAAATACTTTAAAAGTGAAATAAAAAGTTGTTGGTAAAAACTTGTACTAAATCCGAAAAGAGCAAATAAGTTTTAAAAAAAAATGAATAGATAAATAAAAACATTAAATATTGCAAAAAACATCAAAAACTAAAAATCCACATGTATCATTTCCCTCCATTGTGCCCGCTCCGACACCATCCCCTCGTCAAGCCCGAGAAATCTCATATCGTGCTCTAAACTCTCAGCCATGTCTGTTTTGGTCTCCCTCTACCCCTAAAAACCTTTTCTGTTCCCCAAGTCTCCAGCTTTCTAAACTGGTACGTCCATAGGTCTCCTTCTCACATGGCCAAACCATCTTAATTGATTTTCCACCATCTTGTCCTCTATTGGCGCCACTTTCACCTTTTCCCTAATCACCTCATTCCTTAATCGATCTTTCCTTATGTGGCCGCACATCCACCTCAACATACGCATCTCCACCACACTCATCTTTTGAATGTGACAATGTTTCACGGCCCAACACTCGGAGCCGTAAAGTAAGGCWGGCCTAACCGCCGTGCGATAGAATTTTCCCTTTAATCTATGGGGCATATCTTTATCGCATAAAAACCCTGTAGCACTTTTCTATATATTACACAGCATAATATATATACACAAATGGATACTCCCTCCAATCCAATCCAATCCATTGGTAACATTTACTTTTTTGAAGGTCAAACCTGAAAAACTTTGACCGTAAATATCGAAAAAACTATGAAACATTGAAAGACGATACTAACATATTTGGATTTGCAATGAAAAAGTTCATCATAAAAATATATTCTTTGTAGAAAAAAGCCATTTATATATGAAGGAAAATATGGTCAAAGTGTTGTCTCGAAAGCCACTCAAAAGTAAATGTTACCAATGGATTGGACTAAGGGAGTATGTCATTGGTCCTGACAGGAAAAGAAAAAAACATTCTACAGGCAGGTTTTCACCTACTCCATCCGTTTCTTTTTATTTGTCATTTTAGAACAAATCAAAAAATTCTCTTTACTTGACATTTTCCTATGTATTACATCTTTTTTACAATTTTCAAGACAGTAATGAAATCTGAAATTGAAAGTCTTACATGGGTTTCAAAGAACAGTAGACCACAGGTGATAACTGACAAGAATACCATAACAGTTGAGATGAAACCTTAATCATGTCTCAAAATCTCAATGAAATCCTCTCTCGGTAACAAACATCAAGTTTTTCATGTTGTAAAAAAACAACCCAATCACAAGCAACCACTTACAAGAACATTTGCATTATATGATTATATATACCATTCCATTTTCAATGGGGCCAAAAACTCATTACTCTTTGGTTTTGGATTATGACCGAATAAAGCAAAATGGCTCACTAAAGTGGCTGGACGTCTTTCTCTTGAGAAGAACCAGTCTTTCGATGCAATTTTCATCTTAGGTCATTTGGAAACAGTCTCTTTGTGTTGCTAACACAAGGGTAAGATTGAGGGAGCCATTGCGGCACTGGGGTAATGTTGTTGTTGTATCACCTAGGCATTGTATTTTACATGCTTTATAGTTTGTACAACTGGAATCTAGTATACACTCTATCGAAGGGTTTAGAAACAAAAAATAGTAATCCTATTTTTGAGCATACAAGTCTTGAACAGGAGACGCAATTGTACATGTATGAGGTGTTTTGTATCTTGACGACATATTCACATACGCAATAGCTTGTTAAAGTTCTGACAAGAAGATTCGCAAATTAATACCCGCAAATATAAATATAAATAATGATTCACCTAAGAAAAAACATATAAAAAATCAAAGACAATGAAAAATTTCTCTGAATACTAGATGAAAACAAATGACATGTCAGTTGCAAGTCTGAGGAAACCATAACTCCTTCGAAGACCCAAGACAAGGGTTTAGTACAAAAGGGGCAGAGGGAGACAAAGAAGCTAGTACTTGCGCTATAAAAGGAATATGAAAGGGAAGGAGATAACTGTTATCCAGGTCCTATTCAAATCGCTTGTCCAAAATGGCATGATTGTAAATGATAGCCAGTCCAGTCATTACTCATATGCAGATTCTGACACAGAAAGAAAGGCTTAGACATTTCTTACACTAAAAGTCTAGAATACCACCTCCAGAGCATACAATATTATGAGATGCAACTGTAGCAAAGCACTAAGCCTCAACTCAAGTAAGCAGGGGTGAAACAAAATTAGGCAACTATTCCAAGTGGTGAAGTTATTTGGGGACAGGCATAATGTATTGCTTTGGATAGCTGCAAAAAGAAGGTTGCGACTCTGAAAAAATCCAAGATACGAGGAGCTGATTGAACTTGTAGGCTATGCAACCAGGGTAAAATTTGTGCTTGAAATCATCTTTCAGAGTTTGCTATATGCTACGGTGCTTCGCGACAATATGAAATTATGAATAGGCTACCTTTGAGTACAAAAGAGAAACATAGCTTTACTTCTTGGAAATTGTTTGCAGGTCAGGGAGTATACATAGATCAATTACATTCAAAAGACAAACCCAGCTTTATCTTCGCTAGTTTCTCATGTCAAAAAAGCCAGTTCATTAGAGATGTAAATATGTAAGTCTTTGAAAAAACTAGCATTTCTTTGAATAACGAAAAGAAAGGAATTTAGTTGTTAGCTAAGGTGTGTCCTAGGAATCCTAGAACTAGACTATCGTGTGGAAAGTTCCAGCATAACCCCGTGATTGCTTTCAAAAGCTTTGGGTATTCCAAGTTAGTTAACTACACGAGTTTAATTCTTTGAAACATTCCAGTGTATGAACTTATAAATTATGAGGGAGTAATACAGATTTGTGGGCGCGCCCCATGGGAGCGAAAGAGCAAGGTCTGCAGTGTTGTCATATTCCCACGCATAGGGTGAAAAATGAAAGATGGTCACTGACTCACTGCTGCAGCAGCTAAAGGTCTCTTATATGTACATATTGACGATTTGACGCTATCACCAAATTCTAGTTCTTCGCCTATTTTTGCTAGTGCATACAGTTTGAGAATAAGCACTAGATACTGAAAACGTTCTGAAAAATACTCTGAAAGTCTGAGGGTTAAGCTTGATGCAATCAGCAAGATCAAACTGTGCATTGTTAATATCAATATCTTCTATATCAACAGGTTTCCATGCATCGAATGCAAGGACATGCCAAATGTAAGTTCGGAACTGCTAATTGAGTACTGTTCTACTTTAACCACCATGATGGATAGAAGATGGGAAACCACAACATCACATCTGTTTTATCTGTTAGAATCAAATAAGTTAATAACAGAAATTTGCAAGAACCTCAACAAAAGAGGCATGAAAACCCTAAAGTGCTTAATTAGTGAGTAGAAAATTTCCAACATGCATTCATATTAGAAATTTAACATACCTAAGCCTCACGTTGACCCCGTTATATGTTTCGTAAGGCATTTCGACGGTGGAAAATTCAAAGGGATATGTTTTCCTTTCATATATTTCCCCGGGGACATCCAACTCGCGAACTGCAATCACAAATCAGCCAACATGTAAAGCCTTTACTCATTTTTAGTCATGCTAAAGTTGAGGAAATAAGAAAAAAGAAATTAAAAAATGAATATAGACAAATAAGGACAGAAATAGTTATAAACAGCACATGTGGATATTGAGTTTATTCACTGTGTAGAGCAATTTACTAAGCTACCGCAGCAAACTAACCCTGAACGGCTGGACCAGCCACATGATCAAACAACTGATGATTTTTATTTTTCATATGGCAAGTATAAAACTGCATTTATGAATCGTGTGAAAATATTATAAAACAATGTCATATTTGTAAGATGAATGTGGTGAAAATTCTGTATCATATTTGTCGACACAAGGATTAGATTAAATCCCGTAGAAAAACGTTGATAGCTGCATCAACCAAAATATCACCGTTTTTCTTTCACCGGTAATTTCAAAATATTGCCATTATCATCTTACTGATACTGCGTCTATGACAGTACTTTGTTATTTTGTGGAAAAAAAATTTATTTGGATATTCTACTATGTACCCCGAGTTATTCGGTTTTTCTATGTTGTACCCCTACATTTTTGAAATTCTATGATGTACTACATTAGTCTATACCATGACCTTATTTATTGTCTTTGCTAACTTAGTTTATTAATTGATCAACTAAATCGTGTATGTACCATTCCAATTACTCTATAACCTACTCATTTACTTATTAGTTCGCTGAATAACCCATTAACCCACCAAATAATATACAAATTTAGTCAAATTCATCAAATATCCATTGTCATTTCATGCTTAATAACAGAGGTTTTTAATGATAGTTTGTGCTTATTAAAGTTATTTGTAATGCTTCTCATATAGGATGGTGATACAACATTAATGAGCCAAAATAAATGTCAAAGTATGGTTGTTTGATAATGATAGTCAATGAAGATTTGAAGGAGGTCATGATGGAGAAATAACCTAAGAAGTTTAGGGGTACATCATAGAATTTCAAAATGTAGGGGTACAATATAGAAAACCGAAAAACACAGGGGTACACCGTAGAATATCCCAAATTTATTCAAACGTGTATACCTGCATTGTTGTGCGACATACATATTGTTTTTCTGCTTTTGATGGTGTAGAATATAGACTAAAAACAAGGGAAATCAAGACAATTTTTGAATTTTACGAAGGGAAGATACAACACATTTGGTAAGATTTTTGAAATTCTAGCCCATATTAGCCACGATTGGTTATTACATTAATCTGCAACAATCCCACTGCCAATATTTCGTGATCGTACTACATATGGGAATAAGACCTTTAGGAATGGTGGAGTTGCATCAATAAATCATAAGACGGGGGAGACTTGCTTCGTATGGTTTGGCATGAAAATTTGGAGAATATACATAATAAGTGGTAGAGAAAGAACTAGAAAGACTTGGGGTAAGGACATTGACGTTAGGCTACTTGAGATCAAAAATAAAATATGGCTTTAAGAAATGATGAGTAATAAATTGCTTTTGTTGTTTCATTGAATTTAATATTTTTTTTCTTCAAAACCATTTTGCATTTGTTTCATTTTGTCAAACTGTTGTCCATAATTTTCTCTAGCTTCCATTTATCTATCTCACGATCTTACTTGTTCACTTCATTTTATACACAATTAGTCTCTTTTTTACTTTTTCAATTGGTTTACCTCTGGTTACCTGTTCCTTATTGTTGTAGCTTCAAGAGTAATGCTTAGAAACCGTCAGAAGGTAGTTTAAGGAGAATTAACAACGCCATCGCTATTAACAAAACTAACTGCGACTGCGACCACAGATCCAAATAGGGTAATGAATGAATGAAGCATGAGAAAATTATACATCAAAACAACAACTAAAAAAAATGAAGTAACAACATAGCACAATTTGCACATAGGGTTTGCTTGGTGGAAGGAAAATAATCCTACAACCTACATAAAACTATTCTAGCTTTTACTCCTTCGAATACGTGAAAATTTACTCCATACATCTCTATCATAGCCATGTTCTATGTCGCCTAAGTCCTATCTAGTCACCCACTTCCATCTCCTTATAGGTCTACCTTAACTATGGTTGAAGTTAATTCATAGTGGCTTGATGTCACCTCCACTTTGGGTCATCAGGATTTCTCCTTTCAATAAGTCTAAAGACTCTAAATCATCAAATAGTGGTATTAGTTATCTGCCAATAGACTAATTAACTGATATTTTTTAAGATTACCAAGCTTGTATATCCCAATGAAGATAAGACCTTTTAAAATAGCAAATTTGACCGTTGCAAACAAAATTTGACTAGTCAACTGGCCATTGGCTTATATATGATTGAAGCAGCCAAACTAAGTTAACCAACCCAGCAGACCGCTTATATGGCTGATAAACACCAAGCCACGATAGATCACACCATTTTCCATGGCCCTACTTCATGATACCATGATTTGTTATCTCAAGACTACAAGTGTACATACTATACAATGCATCTACTTTGTCCTCAATAGTGTAGATTATACTCCTACACATTCTATCCTTGAAGGGTTGAACACTCACTTAATAAAACATCTTTGCTAAGAATCCACCAGAAGTATTCATAGTTTTATCTTACCCCAACAAAGTGAATCAAAGAACCAACGCCTGAAGCTAGAATTTATCCTACAACCATCACTCATGAGCGCCCATACAAACTCAGAAAAGACGGTATAATGATATACCTAAGAATCATCGATAGCAGCATTGATCCAAATAAGTTCAACCTACCATAACTAAAGCAGGTGTCCTATCCCACACAAGAAAGTTCCTCCCGGAGCCTCCCAAGTACATCAAAATATGCCACTCTTATATTTACAGTCCTTAGGTTTTTGGAATCTAATTTAGTCCGTTGTGGCTAACTGACAATAAAAGAGACCTACAGAAAATAGCCCGAAAGCCCCTTATCTTGACATTCAAACTCCAAAACAACATATAGATATTTGGAATACAGAAAACAAAAAAAAAACATCGATTTTATAGGCCACGTTAAATGAATGCTAGAGGGAAAGTTGGAACAACCCTAACAGCTAAAATAAGCATAACATTCTTAACAGAACCTACACGTGGATTTAAAAAAAAATGTATGGGTTGTCAACAATTCAAACAAATATCAGTTAAAAGTGCCCACTTACCTAGAGATGTGAAATCATAAAAGTTGCCTCTGTCGAAATACATTTCTGCAATAAAAATAAGAACATGGCAATGAATAGTTAATTGAGTTGAAAAGCAAATTAAGGACAAATTAAACAACAACAACAGCCATAAACAACACAAGTTTTTTTTTCAGCAGGAAAAAAAAGAGCCAATGTAAATTTTTTAAAGAGCAGAATAAGTTGTTGAGACAAGATGAAACCAACAGAAACTATCATATGATTTTGATCCTAAGCTCAAAAGAACTGATCAAATACGCAATTCAGGTCCAAGAACAAAATAACAACTCTTCATTTCTCTATGGCACAACAGGAAAAACCCCTAACCAACCACTTCTGAAACCATGAAGGCCTGGATTATTTCATTCCAGAAACCCACCTTCTTAATGAATGGTTTATATAGAATAATGCAGCATTCCTTTCAATTCTCAAGCTTTGGAATAAGGTGGAATAAAACAATATGGCACACTAACTCTCTGAGTCTCTGTTCCACATGTATTGTAAAGTAGAAAAGTGTCGGTGCATTCTATGACGCAGTTTTCACCATGGGTCACCCATTGTTTTTGAAACAAGGTAAGACTATGTACATCCGACCTTTGACCCCACTACAGGTAAAAGCATTGGGTAAACGTAGTTGTTGTTGTTTATGCTGCATTACGATAATCATCCTTAAACTCTTCTAATTCTGGCTTCAACATCGGTGGTGGTCACTAATCCATCTTCTACAAATGTGATCCAACTCTCTAACTTTACACAAAACTTTCGGTGACACAAACTGATTGAACAAATATACAAATTGTTACATCTAACTGCATTGTGGAGCTCAAACAACACAATTACTTAGTGACACAACGATCAAAGCAAATCACTACTAACAAGCGAAGAAAAGCGAATGTACCCCACCTATCTGGCCAAGAAGCTCGACTTTAATGCCGTTATGCTCGATCTTTTTCCCTTGAACAGGCTCCACTGAGATCTGAGAAAAAGGGTCAACAATATCGAATAAAAGAATCCACATCGCAGGTTTTACAGCTAACTGCAAACAGGTTTCACGAAAACAATTACCTGCCCAAAAATGTTATCTTGGCTATGAAAGAGCGGAACCATAACAGTTTGACCATTCTCTCGCTTAACCGGGACCTAGATTCACGGAAATACAGATATATATTCTTCAATTTACAGAAATAATCAACAATACAACAACTTTGAATGAATTAACAGGTAAATGCAATAAAAAAAGTAGAAACCTTTTTCCGATTCTTTTCGTCGGCGAAAATGAAGGAGATGTGACATGCAGGTTTGAAAGCTCCCAAAAGGTAATTCTATTGGATTAATTAAAATGATTAGGCAGTAATTAGAGAAAGAAGAAGATGATTTGGAAATGAAATGTACAAGTAATTGAAGGTAAAAAGGAAAATTACCATGAGATCGGGTGAAGATGTAAGAGAGAGAAGATGCAGTTACGATTAGAGTAGAGGAACAATGGCAGCACAACAATGGCGAAAGGTCAAGAGTTGGAAGCCTGCGTTTTTACTTCCCAGTTTCAGAATGTAGACAAAGTGTCGATCATTGACCCCCGAGATTTGATTATTACTTCTCCAACTAGCTTATGTACCCCGGAATCACAATGCGTTTGAGATTAACTGTTTTTTACAACTACATCACTATGAAACATGTTTGACATTTTTATTTCTAACACAAACTCCAAACAATATTTTAACTGAATTATAATTCATGAAATTTGGTGAGGACCATAATGTTTTAATATCTATTTTTATATAAATTAAGATATTATATGGGTAAGTAGACGTAATACCGGATAAATGTAAAATTACCGTTTTAATTGAATACACAAAGGTTTGTTGCTCATTTTCATCATTGACCAATGTTCTTATTTTTTAATATGTTTCTCATATATTTTCATTATTTTCATCATTAAACGTGTCAATTTTACACGAGCACCACTTAGAGTAGGCCATGATTTTTTTTGTTATTTTCATTGCAATATATTCGTTTTTGTTTCATAGGATAACATAACTTTAGAAGAGTATACTTGGTGCTTTCCATGTTATCTGTGTACTATGACATTTTAAATTACCATGCTATACAATATTTGAGGTACGTTATATGAAAAAAATATATGTTATTTTATTCTTTTAAGCTCTTTTTATATGTAACCATTTCATTGAAATTAACGGGTACAATTATACAACATAATATTGCACAATTAAATTAATATAACGTTGTAACAATAAAATAATAAAAGGTTATTTATATATTCAATTTATATTCCCGTGAAATTTTACACGAGTGCTAAAATAGTAAGAGAGGACAATATTTACAGACGTACTAAAATTATAGTGTTGTAATGTAATTTTTTTTTTGCGAGATAATTTATTTTACAATAAAATCCTAAAATTAAAATTTAGAATTTACTTTGATGTCTAATTGTTGTTTAAATCGTTTTAATTTATTACTAAGTTAAAAGACAATATTTTTCTTTTTTAAATAACAAATAATAGTCTGACATGCTAAAATTCTCTTAAAAGAGGGAATAATGTTATGTAGTGCATTGTCTTTTTTTTTCCTGTTATTATTGTTTTTTTGACTTTTGTTGATAATGTGGAGATGGAGGTGAGTTGTGTAGATACTTAAAAATGCTGATCTGGCATTAAGATAGATTATTAGTTTGTCTTTTTATTATTATATATAGATATAGATGGGATTTGATGGAATTTTGGTGGGTGGTATCTTAAAAAAAATGTCACTTCTTGATTTACAGAGAAAAAGGAACATACATCAGATGTATTACCTCTGATTTTACTTATTTTTGAGTATATGTGTATTTTTTCTGAGCTTATTATCTCTACTTTATTTATTTTTGAGCATATGTATATTTTTTCYGAGCTTATTAAAATTTATAGGTTAGATTTTAATTTTTTTTCCATCAAAACTCAAATTTAACTAAGTTTGTATGTAATGTTTTTGAGTTTTATTGTAATTTTTTTATCTTAATGTTTGGGTGAATGAACTCAAAAAATTTATAGTAAAACTCATCGTTTTTACAACAAAACTCAAAAACTTTATTACAATGCTCAAAAACTATAAAATTGGTGGTAATACATCGGATGTATAATCATTAATCCACATACTGTGATTTGCATGGCCTTATATTTAAATCCAGTTCAATTCAGTTTAGATTAGTCTTATCTCCCTTATACTAAAAGAACTAGGTAGTATCTCGTGCTTCGCACGACCGGTTTGTATATTTTGTTATTTTAGTTGGAAAAAAAATTATAAAATGATGTTACTTATAAATAAAATAGATTGAATCTTTTCAATTTTTTTTTAGGTTTAACTTCATGCTACCTTCAATTCTTTGGAATTACTCTCACGTTTAAGATTTGTGAGTTACGACATATAAAATACGGTGTATGTAATTAGAATTAAGAGCTACTTAGGCATAATCAATGTTTTAACTTCACGTATGCATATTAATCGAAAATAATTATAATGAAATGTACTCCGTAATAAATCATTATTGTTGAGTCCTCCGCAGCGGGCTTATAAAAGTAGGTGCATGAAATCGGTCCATAAGCAAGTGAGGTTCCTTCACTATTATTCTACCGATATGGGACAATCCTCCTCACACATATATGGGAAGAGACCTCAACAATTATTTTTGTTGCGATTATTCAAATGCACCCCTGATCACAATGTACATACATATCCGTTGTCACGCTATTTAAACTCTTTCAAAATATTGTTGTGTCATGCGATCTTATATCACAAATAGGATCTTACACCCTGTTGTATACTCCGTAGTAGCATTATACAACAGGCTAATGTAAAAAGAATATGATTTTTTCCCCTTAATTCATCTCATTTCCCCTTAATTCTATTTTTTCTTCAGTCGACAAACTCTTCTCTTTCCCTTATCTAAATTTTTCTCTTAAACGATAATCGGCAAACCTCCCTTCTCCCTTGTTTTGATTCTAAAATGGTGAAATAGAAGCAATTGACATCATCATCAAGGGGAAAAAACGCATTTAACAATATTTCGGGGAATAAGAAGCAATTTACATCATTATCAAGAAGGAAAAATGCATCTAACAATACTCTAAGGTAAATTTCTACACCAATCATACGAGCTATTATTAAAAGAATACGAGCACATAAGAATACGAGCTAATGTAAAAAGAATACGAGTTTAAAAGAATCACGAACTTTAAAATATTAGCACATAAGAATACGAGTTATTAAGATAAGAATACGAGTCAATGTAAAAAGAATATGAGCTTAGAAGATCACGAACTTAAAAATATGAGCACATAAGAATACGAGCTATTAATATAATAATATGTGCCAATGTAAAAAGAATATGAGCTTAGAAGGATCACGAGCTTTAAAATACGAACACATAAAAATACGAGCTATTAAGATAAGAATACGAGCTAATGTAAAAAGAATATGAGCTTAGAAGGATCACGAGCTTTAAAATACCGAGCACATAAAAATACGAGCTAATATAAAAATAATACGACCTTCAATTATTTTCATGCATTAGAAATTTTGGATAAAAAATTCCTTCAAGATGATGCTCACGAGTCACGTCATATGATTTGTTCTGCATAGTCAATTAATTATAATAATTTAAGGGAGAAGATGATTCATTAACTGGATGATGGAGGAAGATGGAGAGGAGTTAGAAAAATATGGAAACGGATATAGAGATAAGGGGGATTGGATTACGCTACTTTTAAAAAAAAAAAAAGTAATTAAAAAAAAACTAAAATAACCTTGGATGCATCCGGTTGTATAATCCATGAACTGATCTTATATGTACTCCTATAAAATTTGTCCCAATATAATTTGTTCATTTTCACATTATAAAACTTATCTTTTAGTATTTATGTATTTTTTTAATAAATATAATTATTCTTACAAATATATTTTTCATGGCGGATCTAATGGTTTAAATTTTTAAACACTCTCGGAGTGTTTTCTTACTTAAGTGCAAAGTATTATGAGACGCTCACTTAAATTATCTATATACGGATATAAATTTTTTTCAGTAAATATAACGGAAATTATACTCAATTGAAAGCATTATTTGTGATAAACATAATAACTTATACTTTTGTTTTTTATTCAAAATATTTTAGTTTAATATATTATAACGAAGTTACCATACTTAGTTAGTGTAATTTAGTAAATACTCGTAAAATTTATTAAGCTGCAATTAATTTTCAGATGAGATTTATTCAACATTTATTATGTTCGCATTTAATAACATTGTAATTAATGCTTGTAATTAGGGTTGAAACGCCACGTTGCGCATCCACAGCGTTTCAACCCGGTTTATATATATATATATATATAGGTGGGATCTTGTAAGTTTGATTCCTTATGGTGAGTTTGTGCTCACAAATCTGGACCATTAGATGAAGAAGGATCGACGTCTAACATTAAACTACTTAACAAATCAAAGCCCACAACTCTCACTCCTCTCTCTCTCTCGGAAATAAAAAAGCCCAACAATTAGAGCCCCTTACTCCTTCTGCAATATCATCAATCTTCAATCAAACATGTGACACCCCGCTATTTAAGACACCAAAATATAACATAGTTGAAAAG
>VHZZ01002924.1:81305-98401 GCA_009801015.1 Silene noctiflora | reverse complement strand
AATTAGTCAACATGAAAAATGTGAGCGGGAATTTTGAGCGGAATTTTTTTCAGTTGTGTTAATCTTTTAGTATATAGAGGATTATTGTTTTACACGTGTTTTTATAATATTGGTTCAGATTGGAAGTTTTAATCGTGGAATCCTTTAAATCGTTTTTCAAGAGAGGTATATTCATCAAATTTATTACTTCGATCATTCAAGAATTGATCTTATTTAAGCATATGTGCTTTTTGATTTTGAATTAACCGAGTTTCAAAATATGTTTATATACCGTTTATACATGATTAAAATTTGGATGTCAGGGGAAAATAAAAGAGGAGAAGAAATCATCCAAAGTTGAAGAAAAGAGTAAAATATGAAAGAAAGAACATAATTGATTAAGTGAAGACTTTCCTTACTATTTTGAATCAATTGGCACGATAATTTGTCGTGAAACGATTTGGTAAATTTGTTATGTATGTTTCTGAATCAATTGGTAAGTTAATTCATCTTTTGAATCAATTGGTATGTAATGTATCTATAAAAAATTTAAGGGATAAGAGGTGATTGTTGTAATGTTGAGTTTTATTAATGTTTTATTAGGGACTACAGGGAATAACGTGGAAATTGTGATAATACGCGAATTTAAAAAACAATTTACATGTTCGTAAATTTCTAACTAATTTATTTATTAATATTAGTTATATATATTCTTTTGATCTCTCATATTTTGGTTGCGCTATTAGTTTACCGGTTATATTTTTTGTTATATACGATGCTTTCTTTTTAAGATCAAAACGGGGTGAGTGACTTTCGTATTTCATATCAAGTTCCTCCAACTCCAATATGGTTTGTGAAAAATTAGAAGTATCTTGCCGACGCTATTATATTTTTTTTCTTTTCCTAGGGCCGAGAGATTTGTATGTTGTATGTACATATCTATCATTTGATCGATTCATGATTAAAAACTTAGTGAAAGCCGCAAATGAATTATAATAATAAAAATATAAACATAAAAAGGGCCTTTAAAAATCCCCGTGATTTTCATGGGATACAAAACTAGTTAAATGTCTAATATTTGAACTTATATGAGGATCCACCCTAGTTTACCAATATTAATGATTTTAGCGGATAAAATCACCTAGTGTTGATATTCATAATCTAGGTTCGAAGCATATCAATACAAAAACCTTTCCTTGAAAATGGGAAAATCACAGCTTCACAGAAGCAGGTGCCAAAGATGTATATAATGCTAAAATTCACAAATCTACAGCTCCCCAGGGTTGTATACCTTCAAAAATAGCTGTGTGTGGTCAGCTAATCTAGATGTACAAAATAACAAAGGCCTTGTCATGACAAATCGGCTCTAAAGTTCAGCTCACGAAGAGAGATCTGTCGGAGATTTACAGAGAACCAACAGAATGCTATTCTCCAACGGTAGGGCTACCTGAACACTCTTCCTTTTTATGAAGCTCCCCCATTTTTGTCTCTGGGCTGCAAAGTCCTGCATTCCAAGTTATATGAGGATCCATCATTCCATCCATTAGACAATAGGATTCCTCACAATGCCGACAATAGGATCCACACCTCAGTCAGTGTGGCAGCTCACGCCTTTGAGAAGAGGGGAGGTGTCTTGAACGACTTGCGTCAGTTTTATAAAATTATTTGTCTAGAAAAATTGAAATGATTATACATGGTGGTATTTGTTTTTCTTTTTGCTATGTTAGTTTCATATCTATTTCCTCTTTCTTAGTTTGCATCTCACCAATACTAACCTAACTTGTTAGTTGTAATCACTGACCCAAAAATGACCCCACTCGAACCAGAATCTTTCTGAAATGATACAATAACAGCGTACTAACAGACCCAACCTAAATGACTTTAGAAAATGGAGATGAAGCCTACATGACGACTCCAATTCCATTCAATATTCTTAAATATTAATGCTTTTTTAACACAAACCCACACCGATTATCTGTATGACATAGAAGGAAAAGGACCCAACACCAGACACAAATTTAAATTGAAGTAGTAATTTAGAAGCCAGAATACAAACCTGAACATTTAGGTATATCCCACACAGCAATGGATGTTGACGTACACTCTGGAGAACATAATTCATGATTGTTCTCATGATTGACATTCATTGCAAGCATCCAGGAACCAATCGTAACATCCTCGTTGCTAAACATCCGGAAACTGAAACACGATGGTAACATATCAAATTTTGTGGACATCTTGTGAACCTGAACTCCGACCTCCTAAAGACTCCCCCGTAAGACAAAATCCATATTAGACCTTTATTGACATCTAGTTAAAACGCCAATTTTTACAATTCATATATATACCTTACACTTCATTCAATTGATTCATTACATTCTTTCTATTTATTTTATCTCACTAAGTTTGCCTTTTGGGTCACTCGCTATTGATGCAGGAGCAATGAGTGATAACGAAGTGTTGGAAAGGAATCAGTCAGAATGCGGGAAAGTGAACATACTCCGAGACTGTTCGAAATGCTCCAGTATTATTCAGACCAAGATCACGTGTTTACTTGGCATCCAAGGTAGTGATGTCGAGGCTTCTTTCCTAAAAGAAGTCATATCCTAATTAAATTAGTTTTATTGTTTCCTAATTGTAATATGAGTTATTTATTTTCCTAGTTGTGATAGAATTATAGTTTCCTAAAAACAGTTAAGGTATACTTTCCTAATTTAAGTTAAGGTAGGGCTAAGGTAATTTGAGTTATGGTAAGAGATGGAAACCGACATAGGGTTTGTTAGGTCGTTCCATATTAGTATAAATAAGGGTCATGTGTTGTTTATTTGAKAKACATCGAATAAAATCAAAGTTGAGTTTTAAACTTAATTGCTTGCGAGCATTCTTTTCTAGTCTTGCGAGATTAGTGCCTTTTCTTCCTTGTGAGGTTSAAGCCCTAGTGTTTAGTTTGATCCTTGCGAGGTGAKAGTTATACAYATATCTAGTCTTAGTTGAGGGGTCTTGCGAGATTATCACAACTAATTCATATCCCTTTTACTTTCGTGCATCAATCATACATAAAAACACAAAAAAATACAATATATTCCGCTGCGATTTTATTAAACTCAGACGCTCAGAGGTCATTTGAACAGTCCGACGATCTGTTCAATTAGAGTCCGAGTTTATTTTACATCAGCTATATTACTCAGTTTTGATGTATCTGACACGGATGCATGTCCAAGTGTCAGACATTGCTATTTTTTTTGAAAAACATGCATATTTTGGTCTAAAATGAGGTGTTCAAGTCTCATACCCATGGCTAAGTGTCGAGTGTCGGACATGGGTATGCGAGGAAATTAGAAGAGTTGGAGTAACATAGGTCACTCAAACCAATTCATAATGTTTCGACTTTAATCGAAAATTAATTTTGACTGTAAAAAGACAACAATACCCTCTCAAAGTCTGGGTTCCACTGTCCATCCAATTGCTTGTTCAGAGTCTCCAATCACTTTGACATATATACCCTTCTCACCAACACCTTTCTTAAATTTTGTGTTATTTGTAAATATAGTGAATATAAAATAAATGGAGGGAGTAAACCTTATTTAAACCATATACTCTCCCTATATCACACCTCTTCAACCTCAAGCACAGAAAATGTTCATGTCCATAATGTGATCATGGTAGGAAAAATAATGGAATTCAGAGTGAAAGATCACCTTCAGTAAATGAAGAGCTGTAACGAGCCTGTTTGACAGTCACAACTCTTACAAGTCCTAACAATCATCAAAAACCATAAGAGAAGATGTTGACCTATATGTGACTCTCCATCACAAAGTTACTCTAGAAACTCCAACAAGAGATATTAGACGAATAACAACAGACCCAAGTAATTTGTTTGAAGTATGGATTCTCCAACTTTAGGGAATAGAAGTTAAGAAAATATAACCAGACAACTTGGATAAGACTGTTAGTCGATGATACTGTTTATCAGGTCACAGGAGAGACAACAAGCAGAGATGGGGTCAAACATGGCTGCTTTAAGGGTTCCCTGTCTGTTTAGGTAACATTGAGTCGAATATTGGACAAATAGCCATATTGGACACATGTACTTCAGTCGAATATTACGGGTAGCAAACAGGAATCAATTAAAAATATTAGTAGTACATGAAGCAAAATTACCTGTCATTTCTTAAGGCAACCAAGGTCCTGACAACTTTAGCAGAGAGGGCATATATAGGACCATAGGCATGGAGAAAATACTCGTTCCCAAGTAGATGGGATAGTGGTTCATACCTGCAAAACATAAATAAATAAACTAATCAAATAGAGACCCAAGGATGCCATAATAAAAGGAAAGTTAACGAATACATTAGCACCTAATGATTCATCACAATTGCTCTCTCATAGCCATTACCATCAACGAAAAATAAAAACATCATTATTACGCATCCCTAACTTATAATAGATGTAGGTAACACACAAAAAAAAAATCGGATTGCCTAAACAGTTGAGACTGCCAGGTCAGCTAACTTTACGGATAATGCCATCAACACATACCGATATACAATTTAGCTTCAGTTATACCAAGAAGCAGTACTATAATGCAGTTTCCATAGCTTCCTTCATACATGCACCTATGTATTAGAAAAAGTGAACTCTGCACCCATTATCCAACATTGGAGTGAAGTGACAAAATGTAATCCTCCGTCTGTCTCATTTACTTACATCTGTTGTATCTAGCGAGGGAAATTTTGAACAAATTTAAGAAATGGATGAGGCAAAGAGAGAAAAAGGTCGTATCCTTCTCTCAAGCACAACTCATTTCTACGTAGCATAAATCAACTGCCCTTAATTACATTGTGGTATCTTATAACATGTCCGCACTACACCACTTACCATTTGAGTTTTGGATCAGTGAAGACCGGTCCTTTTTTCATGCATCCTATGTAAGTTTGAGGGTTGGACCTCTCTTTCGCCAACAAGAGTGAAAGGCGATCTGGGAACACAAACATACAACACCAATACATTTGCTATCAGCAAACAAGGGGATGCAGTGAATAGGCAATGACAAACCAAGTCACCAAAGATAGTTACCAGGCCTCAGATATATGTCATCATCTGCTTTTACGTAAAACTCAGAATCAAACAGGGCATATGCAGCTTTGAAGAAAGCTAGCCTGTAAGAGAAATGGTTGTGAGTGCAACCACAAACGAAAAGCATGAGAATTAATATTGACATTTATTAGCACTGACGTTTTGTATGGGAGCTTACTATACTCTTCCTCTATATCTAATAGAATGAAGTCATCGTGCTGAGCAACTTCCTTTTTAAGTACAGACATTTTCCACTGGACATTAGTTCTGCCAATAATAAACCTGAAAGCTAGACCAGTAGCTTCCTCTAATCTGCAACAATGATCTCATGTTAGGAAGTATAACATACTTACGACAAAGACTACCATTTTTTACTTATATGCAAGAATAAACTATCAACAAAATGTTAGCACACATTAAGCAGTACAGTGCCACAGAAGACCAGGTGAGTGAGGTAGCTACCAGATTTGCTTCATGGACTATTCTGTTTATTACTCCGTTTAATTTTCCTTCCCTTCCCTGGTATGCTTTAAAAACATTTGATATAAAAAAAGATTTGGATTGACCTTTCTAGCAAGAAGCAACAATTAATTAGCAACTCTCACTAGGAGCACCGCAATGGAATGAACTGGAAGCATGGTTTAAAATCTTGGCCGAGATGTATCGTATCGCCCGAGATGTATCAGTATCAGAGGCTACCGATACGAGATATCCCGAGATGTATCGGGTAAATTAAAAATAGGAAAATATCGGCCGAGACGACAGATTTATAACATTGTATCGGCCAACTCAGCCGATACAGGCTCTGGAAGGATAGTCAGAAGTATGATACATTAATCATTGTTTGGATCGAGGGATCTGAAGGGAAAGGGAAGGGAGGGAAAGAAAGAGGGCCAATCTTCTTTCTTAATTTAGCAAGATGGAGTACGAGGGAAAATATTACCCCTCCATATTTCCTTCCTACAAGGCTAATTAAAATATTTCCAGAACAGAAAAAATTAGGAGGGAAAACTCTTTTCCTACATTCCCATCTCCTCTCCCTTTCCCTCTCCTCCCCTTCCCTCCTCTTTTTGTATCCAAAACACCCTCAAAGAGGTCACTTCTGCTCATTGAATTACAAACATCACTCAACTATATACCATTATGGAATACATCATACACATACTAGATAGACTGGCCGTTAACCGTTATAAAGTTGACACCATAGGGTATCCAAATGATCATCATCCCTTTTCAACCCAAAATGTAAGGCTTTTACTCATCGATATCTCTAATATTTTTGTGTGAGCCATCGGGTTTAGTCTGCACTAAAGATGTTTAGAACTACAAGGGCGTTAAATCTCTCGCTTTGATCTAAGTGCTAGCATTAGTCATCAACATTTCACTTAAGTAATGTAAAACTATGATCACCACAAGTTAATTAAGCTTCTGGCAAGATCAAGGAATTCTTGATTGTATATGCAACAATGATGAACATTTGCATTCAACAAAAAACTAAGAGACCATCTAATCAAGTTCACTATACCCAGCTGAGTACTATCCTATACTTTTACACAATTTCTAAAACAACAAGTACTGAATTTGAAACAATGGCATCATTTTAAGATCATATAATAACATAAGCTAGTACTCCCTTCGTCCCAATCATTTGTTTACCTTCGATTAAATAAACATGAAAACATCGGGATCAGAAGGCAAACAAATGACTGGGACATAGTCACATAGGGTGTAATTGGCAATGAAAACATGAAGGGCAGCAACCTTTGAAGACCATCACGATCAGAAGGCAACCAAGTTTGGCGTAACGCCCGACGCCGTCCCACAGATCCAAACCCAGTAAAAATCCCAACAAAAGCCATCACTTTATGCCTCTTAACATCACCCTCAACCAATAAAGAACCATCTTTTTTACTGCTTTCTGTTCTTTCCCATACTACAGAAACTGATCTGGGTAGTGTAGAATGACAGTTATGCCCCAAAAGGGTCCTTGAAATTGCAAGATAACCAAAGATTAGTAGAGTGATTAGGATGAGGATGCAGATGATCTGGGAAGTTGGTTTACGAGGAAAGTACTGTGGAAGTGATGAGCGGTTGTTGAAGATTTTAGGCCCTTTTGAGGAGGGCATTTCTGGGTTTTGGAAGAAAATTATAAGATGGAAATCAAAATTGAAGAGAGAAAAGAAAGGGAGTCAAGAGTGGTCTCCCGACATTATCGAAAGCTTCAGTTTTCTTTACAAGTAAACGTTAGATTAGAATCTAGAGGAGGGTACGTCGGGTCGAGTTAGGTGGTGTCGGGATCGGTCATATCGGGTTAGCATTTTCTTTGGGGTCAGCTGGGTAATTCGGGATCAATTGATGTGTTGGGTGGGGTTTGAGTATGCTCATTATCAGGAATAGTTATATTATCGCATTACAACAATTTTTACTATTAAATTTTGTTTTATGCCGTTATTTTAGTTTACTTACTATATTATTAAGTCAAATGTATCAAGCTAAACATTAAATCGTTTTCATTTTGATCAATGTCAAGCTTAATAATTGTCTGGTCATCTATCTTGTCAATATCGGCTCAGATCGGGTTCGAGTAGACCTGGTAAAACTGATTCGACCTGAATAACCCGACCCGACACGACACCTGTCACCCGGCCCGCCTCGAAGTGACCCAACCCAATTGACACGTTTGCTAGGCATAGGTTCGGCTCAGTGATTATCGGGTTGTATAGGGTTTCAGGTCGGGTCGATTTCGGGCTGCTAAATTTCCGGGGTCTACCAGATCGGTTTTCATGCGGGTCGGGTAAAGTTTGCCAGCTCTAGATTAAATGTGTGTGTATGTGTGTGTCTTTTGAGGTTGGTTCACCCGTGATCTTTATGTCATACCCTTGTGGTTTTTCGTATTCTACGTGATACCCTTTATTTTTAAAAACATCATTGATATCGCTAAACTTAGTAGATAGTTCTTAAAATACCCAAATTATTAACAATTAAGTGATACAATTTTCGATGGTGACGTGAAAATTAATACGAGTGTGTGGCAGGAGTAGGGTCGTACCTGCATGAGGAAGTCCAGATTGTAGCCCAGTAGCTGAACAAATTGAGTCAGGTTTGAAAAGAGCTGGGTTTGAGTTATACGTATAGTAGTCGGGTTGAATAAAACAAGTCATTATACCGATTTAGTTGGTTAAATTGTTGTCATGTTTTTAAAATAAGTGTGACTCTTTCAAATTCATAGATTATTTTCTTTGAGAACTGTTCTTAATTATGCAAAGTGAATTTTATTTTCAAAAGAGAATTTTGCCAAACCATACTCAATACTAATAGAATTGTTCCTGCTTAGTGAAAAAAAATTGTGGGATGATTAAGTTAGTCCACTTGTCATTTTTATGACATAATTATATTGATAATTTGGAATCATTGGATATCCTTATTATCAAAGGTTGGTGACTGAAATTATTTCAATTGTACCTTAAGCTATATTCAATTCATTATAAGTGATGCAAGTAACTTAAACGAATTTCTCACTTAATGGAAAATAGCATTGCAAAGGTAGCTTCTAGAAATGTCTCGAAAATCTGCGGAAGTTATTGATGTATAACTTAAAACTAAAGTATGCATGTTATAGAAGTAAAAGTTACTACGAATATTGTACTATAAGATATAAGATATCAAAGATGGTATTTACATTATGAATGTAATGACCCGTGGTAGTAAGATAATGGTAAAGAATGTAATAAATCTACGTGTATAATGAACAAATATTGTTGCATTATGCGTAGAAGTTATTCATTTGATTGTTATATTGTTCAAAACTAGATTTGCATAAAAGTTACTTTTACATCTCTCTCTAGCAGAATATTAATTCTCATGTATGGACATAAATTGAATTAATATTTTATGAAAAACAAATGTTGTTCTCTTTTTTTTTTCAGGACAATTTTCGTTTTGTTCTATCTCATCTATGACATGAAATACAAAGGGTTGAAGTCTTATGACTTGGGTTTCACGCGCTTACAACATTGTCTTATGAACAGGAAACGGGAAACACTCATAGAAATTCCATGATGATGGAACTCTAAGCCTTGTTGATTTGGACCAACTACGACAAGTGGATTTTGTTTAAATGGTGAAACTGTAACGTGCCTCTAACTAATTAAGGACAACCGACTAGTTTGGTCATACATATTCGGATATGTGTAGATTAAATAAGTTATGTTGCTAAGGAATGAGATTCTAATACTTCATTATAATTATTATTTTCAATAATTATGCATATATTCATACGATGGAGATAAAGTCGGACTATTTTAAAAGGTTTGAAATAGACTTAGACTGAAGTAAAAGATCAACTTAGGAAGTCGATCAACATCGTTCGATTTGATCGAGATGGAGAAGTTTGAACCAAGTGTTTATGATCATCATAATAGTATTTTGAAATTATTTTGCTACTAGTCTTAAGAAGACAATCTAAGTTTCACAATAAGAATATTAGAGAAAAAAATGTTTTCTTTAAAGGACATCACCAACTAAGATCAGTATGAGGTATTTTGAGAATGTCCTAAAGATATAACTGTGCGAGTTGCCCCAAATGGAAATATCATACTATTTTTTATTTTGATGGTGTTTTTTTTAATGATTGTGGAATGTTATGTCTTATGAGAGAAGAAGAACCCTATTTTGATATGGTTCTGTCAATAATGAGTCGTGCAAATCTCATTATTTTTGGAGTTATGCGCTCAAAAGTATATGGATACACAATTTAAAACTGTTTCCATCTAAGTAAATGAAAATACATTCCACATAAAATATTGGATTGGTTCCTAGATAATATTTTATTGATATTTGAAGCTTTTATTTTAAGAAAAATAGTTTTTTTTTTTTTTTAAATTTTTGACAATTACTTTGTAGGGGTATTTTAAGGTAGGATATCAAATCTACCTCCATTCAAGTATACAAAGTTTGTTAGTTGAAATGATTTTTTAATGAAAATTGTTTATGTAATACCCCGTAATTTAATGTGAATTATATGAATAGTTTAAAAATCTTAAATAATTAATTTAATAATAATAATGGATGTTTGCATATAAGATGAGATAATATAATATGAGTCGGGATTTAATAATATAATATAATAAGTTGTAGACGGGTTTTAATAATTAAAGAATATAATCGTTTGGCCTAGCATATACAAGGAAAAGAAATCATAACCTAATAGACTTCACAAATCTGAAATTTAGAAGAGGCGAAGAGAATTTCAGACCTAACAACCTATTCTAATCGGTATTCGTATACGAGGTAAGACCGTCTCATATTTCATGTACTTAGTATTAAACATGCGATTTGTGACCACCGTGCACCACCGTACACGCAACCCCAAGGACCGTGTCTTCGACCATAGCTAGCAGGGACCACCGTGACCTTGTCTGATCCATACACGACTGGCGACAACTAACCTAGAGTGGCCAATTGGGTGGTTTTCGTGGTAGATCTGGGTTTTTGCCGTGTAATTAAAACTGGAATTCGAACCCGTAAACTTGACTGTCGTGACCAGGGTTGAGGTTGGTTGGTCGAGGGTAGTGGAGTCGACCTAGTGGTGGTGTTGGTTGGGCCAAGGCGGCGCTTTGGTGGCCGGAATTTGTGAAAACAGGGGAAGGGGATGCTGTTTGTGTAACCGTCTTAAGACTGTCTGTGTGGTTACATTGAGAGGAAGGTGAAACCACCCCTGTAACCACCGTGGGTCAGTGGTGATGACGGTGGTGGCCATAGGTGGTGTGGGTCATCGGTGTGGTGGTTATGAGGGCCGTTTTGGTGTCGGGTTTGAGTGTTTGTGAGGGGGCTGTGCACCATGTTTGTGGACTGTGTGTTTGAGGTGGTTGTGAGGCTTGGACGGCGAAGGTGGTGGTTGGCAGGGTTGCCGTGGTAGGGGTCAAACTGACCATGGGTGACTAGGTGAGGGCGTGGCCGTGAATGGGTGTTTGTCGAGGTGTTTGGCCACGGGTAAATGGGGTGTGCTCGTGTGTTTTGTGATGGAGTAATTAATTAGTTAGTTTCGTCGTCGAGTTTAATTAATTAATTTACGTAATTTATAATTAACGAATTATAATTATAAAAAAAAAAAACGATATGATGTGATTAGTAATTATATATTTTCTATTAATTGTTTAGGTCGCGAATTTGAAGTGAAATACTTTTAATTGCTTTGCGTGGATTTGCTGAGACGTATTTGCTAAAAGGTAGGATAATCCACTCAGCTGGATGGTTTAATGTGCTATATTTGTTATGTGAACATTATTTATTGGATGCATTTAATGACTGTTTAATTGTGATGCATATTATGTTGCATGGTTATGATATGGATTATGAGAGGTTTATGGTGAGGATGATGATGATTGTAATACACCAGGCTCAGTCGCTGGGTGATTCGTGAGTGAGTGATGAATATTGTAATTCCCCAGACTCAGTCGCTGGGTGATTCGTGATTGATTGATTGATTGAGTGGCCTCAGACTCATGACCTTGAGGAATTTTGTGAGGGTTGGCTCAATGGTTGAGCATTGGCAATTGACATTGTTTGTGCATTATGATTGGTGTTATCTACTGTTTATTTTATCCTACTCAATCTTTTGGTTGATAGTGTATTCTGTAAACACCTGTGATGAACCATTATTGGGGAGCAGATTGATGGGAGGTTTGAGATAGCTGACTTGGGAGCTCAAGGGGATGCTTGAGAATGATTGACCGAGTCTACCTAGTTATCTAGCTCACCTAGTTCAAACGATCTTTATTTATTTCCGCTGCAAGAGATGTATTATTTTAATAACTCAGTGTGAGTTGGTTAAATTGTAATGAGATCATTTAAACCTTTATTATAATTAAAGTACTTTGGATTTGCTATACATTGTTATACACTGCCTCGGGAAACTGAGATGGTAACAGTCCTATTTATTGAGAATGTCTTGCTAAAGGCTCCTAAATAAATGGGGGTTTTACAAACTAGTATCAGAGCGAACGATTCCCAGGTCTAAAACCAATGAACAACAATGGATGTAGGATGTGTCTAATAAAATAAACCCCGGGTAGAAACTGTTAGGAGCCCCTCTTAGTGCTGTTAAGGAGACGTCCTTAATTCGTACCATGCCCTTTCAGTTTTGACCCGGTTACCTTGAGAGAAAAATTTAAGAGTGGGGTGATTAAAAAGAAAGTGTCGGAGTCCTTAAAAGGTCAATTGTTTGCTTTAGGATAAATATTTCTAAACTTGTTGCAGGACGCGGAGCGAGGTAAGTATTGTGGTGATGATATGAGGAGGCCTAGGGCCATGTGGTTAATAATGATTGAGATGTTGGAATATTTGAGGTGGTTATGCTGTGACATATCTAGTCAATTATTACTTGTGAAATGTGGGCATGGATGATAATTTATACGGTGAATCGAATGTCTTAAGTGGTGGATGATTTCTTATGTGAATTAGAATTTTTCTATCCAGTGAAATGCGGAACGTGTTGCCCTAAGCCGATATATGATCTTATGATTACGAGTATATTTAATTTATCTTAAGTTACGACTGGTAAGTGGTAGAGTGGTGATGTAGATATAATCTATCTGAGATGATAGGATATGAAAGCTAGTTGATAGTTGTAGAAAATTTGACAGGAAGAACAAATGGATGTTTGTGATGTGTAATCTTTAGTACTTAAAGCTTATTGATTGGATCACGGTTTATAGCATGCAACTACTCTTGTGTGTTGTTGATTACTTTGTTGATAATAAGATAACTTATGAATCGTGTTAGTTGTATGACGATAATATGAATTAGATTAAATTACATGTAAATTGTCTGAACTTTGATTTTGCGTTGTATGTCTAGTAATGTGTAAGTTGTGTTATGTCTAGTAACGAGACAGGATAAATATGACATGTTATATAATTTAAAGCAATGGTATAAGCATGTGGGTTATGAGAGGATTTGATGGGTATAATAATTGCTCGAGTGTAGATATTAAGTTGATGTGTTATATAACTACGTTGTTGTTAAGAGAGTAAAATTTGTTATGAAACAAGTATAATCGAATTAGTGAATTCTCTTATCCGTGTGTAGAAATTGATGATAATTTTGTGAAACTTCAATTCTTTTTTAGTTGTCTTTTGCATTTTATGGTTAAGATTCGCTTGATTGTGTACTGACATTCTAATTTATGGCCATGTTTACCAACTATATGTCTAATTTCAGTATCTGAGAGTTAAACTGAGTTCTAAATATAACATCGACATTAGAGTCTTTGTAAAGATTTATTTTGAAGGTTAAGATGTATAAATGCGTGTTGTTAACAATGTTTTAAGTACTTGTCCTTACGCTACAATGTGAAATTACGCTACAATGTGAAAAATATTTTTTCATGAGGTGTTGGCATGTATTAGGGAAGAGTAGATGTGTTTAAAATATGATTATGTCGGAAATGTGTGAAAATTATGAAAGGTGTAAGCTTGATTGATTCCTCAGATTTTACCCTTATTTTTAGTAACTGCCGTTTTATATGTACTTAATATATATAGACGAAATTTTTATGTGCGATAGCCCTGTGTGTTAACTTTTAAATGCCACTGGTTTCATGTTTATATGATTTATAGTTTGAGAGAAATAAATGTTTTAGTAGACAGGGGTCAGATTGTTACTGTGCGGTTTTGTTTTCGACCAACAGTTTTGTAAAATCTATCATTCAAATTGTAATTGTGATCTATGTCTAATTCCAACTCCATTTATTAAAAGGTTTAAAGAGGTTTCCATAATGATAAGCCATGTTTAGAAAAATTGTTGTCTTGATATTTATTAGTGATTTTTGTAATATGAGCCAATTTTATGGAAATATGCTGGCAGAAACTTGTTTGGACCAATTGAATTAAAAAAAAATCACCATAAGTTGGTTGCTTGAGTTATGAGTTTGATTCTTGTTTCCATGCCTTACTACCTTGCTATATTTTCCAAAAAGTGTAAAAACTCAAAAAATGGTGAAACGGTTATTTATTTGTGATTTCTCAAAAATACAACATGTTTTCTAAGTTTGCAAAGTTTTGCTTATTGCCTACCGATGTGTAAGAAAGTTATAAAATTTTCTTGATCAATGATAATATTAGGTCTCGCATGATAGGTTCCTGTAATGTGCCAAGTTAATAGTCTTAGTTGCTAAACTTGATGATTTGATATTATATGATATAAATTAAATATACACCTTCAACTTGTGACATGATAACTAACATGTGATGTTGCCAAGTACGTGATATGAGTGTGTTACTTTTGTATTAATGCAAGTATGTTTCGTTTACTATCGTGAATTCTTAGATAGACAGTATGATAATCATTCGTATTATGACTCATAGCGTGTGTGAGATTTTATCAGGAGTATTTTCTCAAATAGTTATGTACCAGTTACTCTATATAAAGATGAAGTTGACTGTGCAAGTTTACTTGTTTACGTACATGATAAAGCTATGATACTTAAAATAAACCCTAATGTTGTTAGTAATGATGTTTCCTTCTGCCCATTTACCACGTGATATGTTTATTAACAAGTAAGTCAGAGTCTACATTTTGACAATTGCATACTATATTATAATTGTTGTCTCTATGTGAATACTAAATTTATTTGAATGAGGGTTGCGAATTTTTGTCTTTTCTCCATTAATGGCTATAGATTCCATGCATAAAGTATCATATAAAACTACTAATAAACGTTCAGTAACTACGTCTAGAATAAGGAGTGAAAATTGAAGAAGATGCATGGCCCAAATGTTGAGGAAGGACAGAAAGAGCGCTTCATTCATGATATAACAGGGATCCCTGCAATTCCTTTGAATGAGGGATTGGTAGAGGATGTAGCTGAGGAACTTGGATCTGGTGCTGAGGATGAGGCAGATGGGGCTTGGTTTCAGAGGCACAGACGTAAGATTATGTAAATCATTGAGGATGATCCAGCCGATCTGTTGAAATTGACTGAGGAAGATGTCCAAGAGGAACTGGATCACTGGAAACTTGCAGTGTATGGCTTAGTTGTAGGTGCTAATCCGTCGTGGCAAGTGATGGAGGGATTTCTGAAAAGAATCTGGAGTAAGTATACAATAGATAAAATATCTTTCTCGCTTAATGAGGTTTTCATAGCACGTTTTAATATTGAGGATATGCAACGGGCAGTGTTGGGGAGTGGGCACTTTTTATTCGATAATAAACCACTGATCCTCAAGCCATGGGTCCCTGATATTGAATTAACTAAAGAAGATGTTAAAATTGTGCATGCCTGGGTTAGGCTACACAAGCTACCTTTGAAATTTTGGGGGAAAAGTCTTCCTAAATTAGCTAACCTAGTGGGGAAGTATGTGAAAAGTGATATTGCTACAACCCAAAAAACACGACTTGGTTTTGCTAGAGTTATGGTGGAGTTGCAGTTGGGACAACAGTTTCCAAATTTTATCAAATTTTTGGATGAAAAACAAAACCTTATTGAGATCAATATTGAATATGAGTGGAAACCAAGAACATGCCTTAAATGCAAGCAAATTGGACACGAGAAAGACAAATGCAAGAGAGGGATACCTAGTAAGCCAACTAAGCATCTTCAGAAGGTTTGGAAACCTATAAAAAAGCAAGAGCCCTCTGTTGTGACAATAACCTCAGTCCCTGCAGTACATAAAGAAATTACTGTGAGTTTAGAGCTAGTGCAGGCTGGGGATGAAACTACGCCTATGGTTAAGTCTGGTAGGGTCACAGATGGATCTCCTTCTCCTATCAGGCCTGTTAGAGCCACGAAACAAGGTCTCTTTCAGGGAGACAAGGATGAGCGGTCTGCCCTTACATATAAAGAGGTCTGAAGAGGTTCCAATGCCCCTAAACAAGGCATTGGTATAACTGGGATAGAAACGTTCAACCTGTCTCCATGATAATTTTTGGTTTTTGGAATGTTAGGGGGATGAATAGGGTGGAAAAGCAAAAGTTTGTACAAAATTTTTTATATTCTAATAAAGTTGGGCTCTTTGGTTTACTTGAAACAAAGATTAAGCCTAATAATCTAAATAAAATAGTGTCAAATGTCTTTCATGACTGGTCTGTGTCCACCAATAATGCTCAGCATCAGGGTGGGAGAATTTGGGTGGTTTGACAACCTAGTTTGGTAGATGTTCTGTTTCTGGAGTATAATGCTCAGTTCATTCATATGCTAGTGACTGACAGAGGTACTCAGATGCCAGTTCATATCACTTTTGTGTATGCCTTTAATGACATTGGTGATAGAGAAGAGTTGCGGGGTAATATTAGGAGGCTGGCTGGTTTAACTCATACTCCATGGGCAGTTGGAGGAGATTTTAATTGTGTCACTCTGGCTCATGAGAAGTTAGGGGGTAAAGTAGGGGATGCTGAAGCTATTCCCTTTCAGCAGTGCATTGATGATTGCAATTTTATTGATATGAAGGCTACTGGGGCTTTATATACTTGGAACAATAAGCAACCTATTGAGACTAGAGTGTACAACAGGCTTGATAAGATTTTTGTTAATCAGGCTTGGATGTTGAGCCTGCCTGAGCACTTTGCCAATTTTATTCCCGAGGGCCATTTTGACCACACTCCTTGTGTGATTAGTAAAGCTCAAGGGAATCAGCATAAGAACAGGCCATTCAAGTACTTTAATATGTGGAGTAGTGCTCCAGGGTTTCTGGAATGTGTTACTAAGCATTGGTTTCAGCCTATTCAGGGAACAAAGATGTATGGGTTGGTCAGGAAGCTAAAACTTCTTAAAGCTGAACTCAAAAAATTAAATAAAACCCATTTCTCAGACGTGGAAACTCAATCAGAGGTTGCTCACACTAGGTTATATTAGGTTCAAAAACAACTAGTGAATCATACAGGGGATGAGGAATTGATCAAGCAAGAACATGAGGCTCACATAAATTTTCTGCACCTTCAGTCAGCCAGGTTTGAGTTTTTAAAGCAGAAGGCCAAGGCCCATTGGATGAAAGATGGAGATTCTAATACGGCTTATTTTCATGGTGTGATTAAAGCTAGTCAGA